>LD416976.1:197374-211405 GCA_001465055.1 Ptychodera flava
GTTCATTCTTGATTTGATATAAAACATTTTTTCCTGAATGTTGTGACCTGGGATTGACCTCTTTGGTGGAAAAAACATTTTAGCGTCCTATTTTGAGCGGGTGCACATTTATCATATGCAATAATACGCTCTTTTGTTAGAGAGACAGTGGTACAGACAGGGGCAGACAGAAAGATGAAGAAGACTGACTGACAGACAAACAGAAAGATGCTGATAGAATTATAGAGACACAGAAGCAGATACTGAGTTCAGAAAAACAGAAAAGAGACATGCACAGACAGACAGACAGACAGATAGGCAGATAGTCAGATAACCAGATAGACAGATGAAGAGATTGGTATACTGTGATGCACATCTTTCGCTGAAAAATCCAATTTTCTTGAAAACTGTATCTTTATTAAACTTTGAATGGTTCACAGGGCTACTCATTTATCAGAATTGTAGAATTCCTATGCAGTGAATAAAGAGTTTGCTGAACGGTAATACGCAGATAAGCAATTGTATCGGGGATATATGGAGTCTGTTATTAAACTTTCTGCTGGCGCAGTTTTCAATAGCAGTTGGTTTTTAATCATTGACGGAAACGTGCATGTACAAGGTGGTTTACTCAAACTTTTCGGTCCCAATTTATCTACACGAGTAAACTTTTTGACGGAAAATGTGAGGGTTTTCGTTGACTCACTCTGACATGACCATATTACAGCTCGCAGGCTTACAGTAGCTTTTAATTATCCGTCCGCTAAGGCACAATGGAATAACATATGTTTTTGCTTCACGATTTAATAGGAGAACGCGACTGGTTGATTGAATTTGCGTTCTTCTATAGTTGTGATCAATGCGAGAAGGATATAAAGTTGTTAATTAGTGAAAACTTATTTACACACCTTTTATTGCTTCCTTGCCATGCACAGAGTATCAGTTTGTGTTTATGATTGCAAAACGTTACGTCGAATCCGACGGTTGATGTCGTATGGCTTCCGGCACTAAGTGGAGGAAGCCTAGATTTTTACTTCAAAGATTGTTCAACAGATCCAAACCTAAAATGAATAAGACAGGTTTTCTGCGCTTTCAGTGGACGAGGTGCACATATGCAATCTGGTACGAAAGTAATTTGCCGTCGATTGTAGAATTCTGGTGAGTGCAGTGTGTTCTGTAGGCTTATTGTCCTTTTTAAAAAAAATGATAGCAACTATAATCTTAAGTGAATTATCATGTTACAAGTTTCTTGTTTAAGAAAGTCAACTGGCTACCGACAGCGAGGCGAGGTACAATTTACTCCAAACATCTCCGAGGTTTTAAATAAATATAAGAGCTACAATCATGTACGTTTCCGCTCTACCCCATCTCATCTTCAAACGTCATTCTCAAAAGTGCCAGAAATGACTGAAAGGGTCCATTTTAAATGTCAATGACGTTGCTTCCCTTCAGAATCGTTAACTCCTTCCATGTATATATGTATGTATGTAAGTATGTATGTATGTATGTATGTATGTATGTATGTATGTATGTATGTATGTATGTATGTATGTATGTATGTAGAAATGTATGTAGAAATGTATGTATGTATGTATGTATGTATGTATGTATGTATGTATGTATGTATGTATGTATGTATGTATGTATGTATGTATGTATGTATGTATGTATAAATGTCTGTCTGTCTGTCTGTCTGTATGTCTGTCTGCAGTATGTATGTATTTATGCATGTATCTATCAATCTATTTATCTACTTATCTATATCTATGTTTGTATGTATGTACTCGGTGTAAGTAAAATCATAGTGCCGTATCGATAACAAGACGAGACGAATGATTAAACTATTCTGTTCTCGTCTCTCGCAAAGTGCTGGACCAAACCATTTCTGATGAGGCGGATGGAATTAACATGTATGATTGGAATTGGATGTCTCTTTTATTACTAGTTAGATGTGTCGGTAGCGTATATTTCTATCCATACGCATTTTAATCCCAACTCACATTTTACCTGTGCGAACGTAAAACAAAAGTGAGTAGTGTTGGAACGATGGTTGCCAGATTTATAGTTATTTCCGGTCGACCATGCCTGCTTACGTATGAATATGTGTTACTTGTTTCAGTTCTAATTACTTTTCAGTTGATTTTGATCATATATACTGTAGCTGAACTAAAGAGACAGCTGCATCTTACATTCGCCACAAGTAATCTTCACAAAAACGGTGCTATTTTGTAATGTTACAGCACATTACTTATCACATTCGTACAAGAAGTTCCAGTTTACTGATGCGAGCGAAATGACTGCATACAGAGTGACACTGACCAGTGTAAGTATTGTCGGACACAGACGGTGTTTTGCAATAAAGAATTCTAACCCGTAACCAAGGGAGACGTTAGAGTTTGGGGTATGGATGGAGTATATGACTAAAAGCCCTGGAAAACCCTTTCGGTTCATTCTAAAATTGTCCGCCTACTAATCTTTTTAACTCGTACCTTATGTCATTATTGAGTTACATACTCTATACCGATGTGTAAAAGTCAAACAGTAAGAACTGAGCAATACATCAACTTTGTGAAATTAAGGAAGGATGATCAAAGAACCTCAAAGGAGTATTGGCTGATAGGCAGAGATGAGTAACCAGTAACAAGCCAGTGGAGGTAAATATACTTGGATTAGAGTAATATCGATGACACTAGACAGTATAATGTGAAATCCGGACCTCAAGAATGATTTTAAAATACCTTGAGACAGTTGAAGGACATGGATCGGCAATTTAGAAGGAAGAGCTGTGATGGCATAGTAGGACTGGTTTGGATTAAGGCGATATAGCAAAATAATCAAGGGCATTTTTCTTATGCATACGATGTACCTTGCATGGCCACGTCTGCTGTGATGAAGACCCAAATCCTGTCTCCTAATTGCTCTTTTCAATCATTTTCCATAGTCATTATTTCTCACACACTATCTTGCGTTATTCCTCGAGGGAAAAACTTGGATGTGCCGCTATTATCGACTTTCAATCGTACATATCGCTTTTAAACAGCTCGTGAATAGTACGAAAAAAATATGATATCTGAAGATCTGTCACGACTAGGATTTCTGTATGAGACAGAGTTGAGTGTCATCTTCATACAGACATTTACGGTTGATTTGTAACTGTACATCGCACAACAGACTGGCGTGTACGTGCATTACACGGCCTTTCTGACAGGTTTTTAGGAGCTAGCATACTACGCTATCACAATGCCTTAATTACCAATTGTGTGCCAAAAACCTCCAAGGACTTGCACTCTACCATTGTCCTTTTATAATTCCTGTCCATAGCATACTGTCAGTTAGTGTCCCAAACTATTTTCATAATGTAAATGATTAATAATTATTTAGGAGCGACCAACCGACTGACCGATTATCGAAATCGAAACCATTTATTTCTCCGTATGTGTAAATCAGAGGTATTTCTTCCAATAAAACTAGAAAAGAATTTCAAGCCTATGTCAACTTCCACCCTCAACGATATGCAAAGTACTGCCTCCTGTCCACTAGTTTTCGTCTCTCCATCATTCCCCATCAGAAAATAGCTCCTCAGATCAAATACACACCTACTGTTGCGCTCGTAATAAGGGGAATACGAGTTGAGGTACCAGTCTTGATTGTTTCTTAAGATAAACAGGATCACACCATGGAATATACCGTTCTCGATTGTTCTCATTGAACTCTTCACCAATAATTAATTAAAAGTATGACGCTGTCTTCTTCTCGCACGATCTTGAACCAATCTTCATATGCCATTGGCCACTTGAGGGACGCTTCGAGATAAAATCTCCACAAGGGAGGGCGTTACACTCTCCCACTTCGCTGGTCAAAGCGAGAGGCGGAGCATGGCGATAGTTGACAATTGCAATTTTCTTGAAATAAAAGGCTCCACAATAATTGTAAGGCAGTGTGGTTAAAATACGTATTATTTACATATGTTACAAGTTTAGCACGAAGTGTCATGAGAAATTCCTGTACAAATATAGGTTGAATAATAGACTTACATAAAATATCTAAAATAGTAAAATGCTAATGAACTTACGTCTAATTACAGACTAAAAGTTCAGCTACTCTCCCTATTAAAATACAGAATGGCGTAAAAATCATTTGAAAATACAACGTAAATCATTGATAAGATATCTTTAATTTGTCTGAGACGTGAGTATGTCCGCCCATGCACCAACCAAGATCTGCTTACGAATGCATTTGTTAGTATCAAACACATTTGCCGGATTAACCTGGTGATTGGATACCGTGAAGACCAGATCAAATTCGATTGACAGGAAATGTGACTAAATTCTTATAATTGTTATTGGAATTTAAATGTCTCTTAGTTATCCATGTTGCCAGTTAAAACTGATGGGTAGATATCAGGTTTCTCGAGTTAGTGACACGCTCTTTATCTGCACATGGGCACATCTGCCAGGCTCGTCGTCAGTAAGGTAAAACTTAGTGTGAATTGTCAGCCCAACTTTCAGTAGAGTTTGTGGCCTGCGATGCTTACATGTTAGAGTGGGGATCCTGTAATTTTTAGCTAACGTGTCTGAACACATCAGCCAATGTCGCAGCGATGTCTGGTTGTGTCTCTGTCCGTCTGTCTGTCTGTCTTTTGACGCGATATCTAAAGGACAGCCTTTTGGATCAGAATCAAATATGATACATAGATTCAGTTTGCAAATGGCAAGAACTGATAAGTTTTGGAGGGTGTGGTTTGAATCTTTTATGCTTATTTGCATAATTAATGATTGTAGTAAAAACGTACATAAATTGACAAAAAGCTGCACAAAGTTTGATGAGGATTGCTACAAATGTCGATCACACTAGGATATATATCAGCGGTGAAAGGTACTAAAAGGTGACATGTAAGAATTGCTAATTTGCATATTTAATTAATTTTCCTAATAAGGGATATATATTTCAATTGATCAAACTTGACTCGATCAAAGTTATTTAAACTTGCTATGTACATTGGAGATACCATAATATAACATTTTTAAAAGTCATTAAGCATTTTACATATAGCTAATTACTAATGAAATACTATGAAACCTACTACGCATATTTATGAGACTATTATATTGTATTCGTGAAATATATTTTGTATTTTCATGTCAGCTAATTTTTATTTTGCATATTTAAAGAGCTTTCACATTTGGCATATAAAGCTTGAAGGACTTGATCAAAGGCAATCACACTTGCTATATAAAGTGGTGATACAATGACAGCAGCCACAGAGATTAGGCATTTTTATCTCAGCTAGTTACATATTTGGATACTTAACGACCTTTGGAAATAATCTGCGGTGAATATTGTTTATGATGTTAACCTTAAAGTTTTAATGAAGTAGAAAACTTTTGACAACAGTATCAATTTTACACAGCTGCAACATATATTGAAACACGGGAGCATTTTCAGTTCCTATCTGGTTATCTCATATTCTTTAGTGTATGATCACTGACAGATGGATTCAACAGTCCTTAATCTGACGAATATTTCATACATACTCAGTCGTCAAAACAATACTTTAAAAAAAACTGCTGTGTGCATGATTTCGATTTCCAGTTTCTTAATTGGCAAGGGCAATTTTTAATTTTTTCCAAAGGTATATGAAAAGTATACAAACAATAATTCACGATAACACCACAGCGTCAGAAATTGCCACATTTTTCGATTCTTGGAGAATACAGTTTCTGAACCGCCAGAGTCTGGATTTTTGCACTCATTGAAGCCCCTTGCGGGAACGGATACGTCACTCAGATTTTGTATTATGAATAAATCAAGATTTAGAAATATAGTAAATGCTAAATTGGTTATTAAAATAGAAGTGGAGATATAGCTGCTGGTGTTTTACAGTAGGATATGCGTTCAATCCGATAAAAATAATGAATTTCTGTTCATGATGTACTAAAATTCTCCTGGATGTAATATTTAAATAGGCTTTGTTATTTCAGCCAATATTATCCGATTGTCAATAATACTTTGGAATATATGAAACATTAATGTACTTTTATACCCATGTTTTGTAAACGCTTCATATCAATGCAATTTAACTTTTCACATTGTAAGATTACAGTCGTCATTATTATCTAATTGCATTATAAAATCTGACATTTCCAACATATTAAATAAGCATGTCCTTTAAATCAATTTCAGTTTAGTGCCAAGGTGCTTTGTAATATTTCGTGTGATTGAAAATACATTAATGTCACATCATTGAAATAAGTGAGAGGTCTTTATATCTAGGTGTTGTTTATCCATAGAAACGTGAAATTGTGCTATCAAACGTTGTTCGCAAACGGTTTTGCTTTTAACACGTGTTTGTATCTTTCATAAATTACAGGCAGTCCATTCATCACACTAGTCGTCAAATTGTTAATATTTGTCCGCCTAGCTGTCACGATATTTCAATTCTAAAAATGGTCTTCAGCCTGATTGTAGTGGTTTGTGGATTTCATAACCTTCAAGTAAGTTTGAGCCATGAAAATTACCACACATTTTTGTAAAGGTTTCTTCAAGGTATCCATTTGGTGGTTCGCTGACTTTTCTTAAGGTAGTTGGCGCCTCAAAAGTGAAAGATTAAACTTTTGCTCAAACTTTCCTAAATGAAACTTTCAACCATTCTTTTACCAAATCAACAATAAAAATCGCACAGTACAATAAATTATTCACAATTCAGTTTGATTTGTACACACGACATCAAAATTTTTATAACTTTTCCAGTACTGCCTGCAAGCAATAATATAAATCCTCTGGATTCTCGATTAATTATATCTATTGAAAGTACGATTAGATATTTCAATATAAATTTCAAAGAAACCATTAAATAACCATAAAAGTTACATTCTGCAGGTACTACAAACGCCATACTTTTAGGTAGCAAGTTATGACAAACTAAAGGGGTCATTCTCTGAGGAAACTTAGCATGCAAATTTCTTTTGTATTTCTGTTTGGAAAAAATCAATATCCTTTTGTTTCATAAAACAGGTGCAACTAGTCTCCCTACTTTTCATTACATTATTCTGTATGGCTGAGGACACAATCAGTCGAAAATTTTACAAAAATGCTATCTCCTCTCTCAATCAATCAAGCATACTTTTCTAAATCATTTAAAATGGGAATCGAGAAGAATCGTGTCCTCAAAAGTACGATTTCAGAATTTAAAACACTAGTCTGTGAATTTGTCCACACATGGGAGACACAGTTGATTTCACTGAGGAGTTTCCGTGTGTACAAATCATGATGAATTATGGAAATATTCAGTACTGTGAATCGGGGGTCACCGTGCAAAGTTTGGAACAACCGGAACAAATTACCCAACATTTTGCGATATTTGAAATTCAAAATGGCAGCTATCCCTGTGTTAACTCTATTTGGGAAAATAAAATTTTGGATTTTCGAAAAACTGAGACGATGAAAGTTTTTTCTTTCTCCAAGAGTTTTAAGATTAGACCCCAAAAGTGATAGGTCAGACAAGAATTGTAGAAATTTGAAAGTGAGAATGTCTGTCACCGAGGCGCGTTCTACCTTAATTCGCATGACTCAGATTTGAGACAATGACGAAATCATGAAAGTATCAAAACGAGTATCAACAGCTGTCGTTTGCAATCGTGAGAATACCCCGTCACTTCATTAGACCGTCCCCTGAGAGCTCCCCTCTCACCATTTGTACTAAGGTGGCATTAGAATGCGTCAGAGCGAAGATTAATGTCCTGTCAACGGTATGTTACGGTCTCATCAATATTCTCATTCCACTCAGATCAATTTTTAAGTTTGAATGATCTGATCTTTGGTGGTCCATAAGTTTTACTCTCTCAATTCGAGATTGCTCGTGAATTGCCGTTGATTGAAGACAAGTTATTTGTGATGATATCGCGTGCAGAGATTCAAAATATTTCTTTCAGCGTCCTTGCTAGAGGGTAGTACATAACTTAGCCAACTGTCTGTTTTGGTTTCCTAGTAATTCTAAGATTGATTGCCTGTTGCTTGAAACCACATGGGATGGGCACCAGGTTGAGAATTGAAACATTTTTTTTAAATTTTTGCTATCATGTAATTAAACGCTAATGTAGCAATGAGGCGATATGGATTCATGAGGGCCATCTTGATTGGTCAGTGACTTGTTTTCTTTATCAACTTCAACTACATACTGACATCTCTTGTGGTGTATGATATTCACAATTGAACATTCTATGACGAGGAAGGTGTTCAGTTTGTTTGTACGTGACAGACTGTTACGTAGAGAGCTCAGTAATTACAATCGACTGCTACAAAGATTCAGGCCATATTCTAGTACATTACTGCGACTATAATAGAGTGTAAGGTCAAAAAGGGTTGTGACAATGGCATGGTCCAACAGCGCTGTCCATTTGTCAAACAAAGCTCGTTTTGGTCACACAATACACTTAAATACGTCATAGAATGGATGGACTTACGATTAAATTAATATAACGGAACAAAGTTTGGATAAACGGGTAAAACATCATGAAACAAACTTCCCTGTGTACGTTGGTTATTTAACTCGGGAATGAAAATATCCATGGTTGTACTGAAACACGAAATGACTGTTGCTTTGCAATGATTCAATGTTTCAACCATATGGCATGGCTACTTGATGTACAATACACTGTAAATCGACAAAAGAGTATTTTACTAGGAACAGTGTTTCAGCAAGCGACAGAAAGGCTTCAATAGCGTCGATAATGACGACGAGCGTATGTGTGCACCCTCTATCATAAAGGAGATTTTCCAGGTCAAGAAATTTCAACAACTGAGTTATTTTACCTACCTCGGTATGTTGGTTTCAGTTGATGCATACTGTCTCAACATCACCGCATGACATCAAAGTTTTTTGTACGTTTAGAAAGCTACTTTCAGAGAAAGAATAATTTCTTATCCGTCCTTTTCAACCTCAACCATTCGTCTACAATTTCAAAGAATGTGAGATACGTATGTAAACTTAGTCTTTTCTTATTATCTTATTAGTTTTCATGTTTTCAATGGTAATATAATTTGCATCGGTTGTAATTAGCATTACTAGTAAATTCATAGGCGAAACGTATAAAGCTAAACTTCAATTGTTATCAGTTTGGTGTGGTAATGCACATCATTCATTTTTGTTTCGCGAAGAAAACCGACAAACCTAGCAGGAAATAAATAAAGATAGTAATGCCTTACAGGTAAAGGGATTTGCTGTGATGTACTCTATCATTCGACAAGGACATTCGTACTTGCCAAATGCAAATTTTGGATATCATTCCAATCCACGAAGTTCAGACAATGCTTTGCCATCCCTTTCAATTTGATCAAAACGTGATCTTACAAATTGGATTTGCACTTACTGTGACTTTAGACGCCTATAGTTATACTTTGATAAAGTAACTCTGATCATCATCCTGACTTGCTCGTTAGAACTCAAACTTTAACGCCAACATTGCTTTCTGTCCACATTAAATAGCATTGTATTGAGTGACCGACTTAAAAAATGGGTTTCCCAAAACCAGCAGCGATCTCTGTAAATGGGTTTCCCAAAACCAGCATAGATTGAAAGTGCTACTATAGCTCAATATGTAAACTACGTTTCGCCAGATATCTGCAAAATTGACAGAGCTAGCTGTCAATTGATTGCATATATATATATATATATATATATATATATATATATATATATATATATATATATATATATATATATATATATATGAAATAGTGGTGAATGAAAAGTGACCCATGCGGGACTCGAACCCACACCCCCCGTATACATTACGGATGCTCTACCAACTGAGCTAATGGATCAGTCGGTACAATGTGGGCGGTAACTCATCACCTAACCTTTTCAGCCTAAGGGATTCTACAGGGCCTCGCACACAAGTCACCAACTTAGGAATCAGTTATTGGTAATGAGGATCAATCATATGAATGATGCAAAGCCAGAGAAGGGTAAATTTGAAATGACTCACCATACGAATTTTTTATATGAAATAGTGGTGAAACAAAAGTGACCCATGCGGGACTCGAACCCACACACCCCGTATATATATATATATATATATATATATATATATATATATATATATATATATATATATATATATATATATATATATTGTATTAGGAAGGCACCTCGGTGAGAAAAATTAGAAAACGTAGAAATATTGATGAGTACATTCTTTGTACGAGAATAATAGCGATTAGTAATAGCAAACAATGACTAATACAGGATGTTAAAGTAAACTCTTCTCCTCTAGTTTGAAAAATACAGTCTTGTTTCTGTGTAGTTTGCAGTGTGTTTGTGAGATTGAGTTCTAGTTATGTAGTAAAAAAGTACGTTGTTTGGATGATTGATTAGCCGTATTCATGTAATTCAATTACATTTTATAATCCTGTAGCATGTAGCGGTGAAACTTTCAATGGCCAGTGACGTCATCAAAGGTATTCATTACTTCGGAGTCAATATTGGACATACTGATGTTTTCATTTTACAACTTTGCTCAAATAAATTCTGCTCATATTGGCTTGGACTGCGCTTTACCTTAAGAAGAAAGGGTCATACCCTCACTACCGCCTATTTGAAATCCAATCTACAAGAACCTTGTAAACGCAAGAGTTGTAGATTCTATCGTACATTTACATACACACTACGTGTCTAATCATGCGAAAAGGAAAGGAAAAATCGGTGTTTCATATATATATTAAATTTTGCTCATTATCTAACGCATGCAAACCGAATGTTTTGCATAATTGACATGTTTCCCTAGATACTAGTCACACTGAAAAGGTTACAAATTCACTTACATGACATGGAGATAAATGGGTGAGATTAGCTTTATTTGCAAAGTCGTATACTAGTTGCAGTTGGCTTTGGCAACACAGGAAAATAGTTCAATATGTATCATGGTGTAGGGAATATTCTTACGTGTTGTCCAGAGAGGAAGATAACTTTTTTTGAATACTATATTTTCCTGCTTCCACTTGATCATCTTGGCAGCGCAATGATGCCCAAAGGTCTTATCTGTGAAGGTATATCGTTACAGAGACGTCCGAACAGATACGTATCACGTTTTCGGATTCTCCACGAAATCAATCAGGGGCGTAATAATTCATCTGTCAAAATATATTTCTTGTTTCTGCTTTATGTCTTCGTTAGGTGACATTTAGTTTTTGGAATCTTTTCAAAATTTTTCGTATTACATATAGTTAATATTACATTGTACATATCAAATGTACAATCACAACAAGAGCGACAATATTAACAAAAGCATCAAGGTCAGCGGGAATAGCCAAACGGCAGTGGCAAAAAATGGTGATATCGCAAAAATATGAGAATCGTAAAATCAAAAATTATCAACTTCGTGGACACAATTAAGGTAATGAGGAAAATGGCTTGACAAAATATGATTGGATGAAACTAATATTAAATAGAAAGGTATTTTTCATTTCTTATTTGACTATCTGAAAGACTGTAAATTGATATATTTACTCTGTATATACCGTTCTTCATAAGGACATAAATAAAACACTCAGGTAAAAGAGTTGCGAACAAAATTCAACTATATAAGGCCAAAAATTGCCTTTCGCGTCACTTCAAATTTCCACGTAAACTCTTTTTAGGGTGTATCCAAACTTCCAAAAAATGAAATTTCCTAAAATCTTGATCTTCAGGGAGCATGCATCCTACATCTGCACAGGATTAGGAACATTTTATCCCATAAGATGTATCATGCCTTCGCCGTTGATAGTTGGAATAAGGCGTCCGTAACATTGCTCCTTCAAAAACCCAAAGAAATGTGTACCTCTGAAATGAATTGCATAAGCATTATGTAAATATACAAACATCGTGCATACGGAGGGCGGTAAGAAAATATTTAGCAGAACTGTAAATATTCGTTAGTGGGGAGATGAAAGGTAGCGTCTTCCTGTATTGAATGAATTGCAGTTAATTTTGAGGTAAGACCAAATGAAATGTTGTTTTCATGTTTTAAAAATATCCAAGTCTGTTAACTCGCCACAGTGGTGTTTTCTAAAGTAAAATAAACTAACGTTTGTTTCAATTCAGTGTATGTGCAGTCACGAGTCGACAGGTGACCTCATTGCTAGCTCCATGTACGCATGGCATTACGTAACAATCAACATCAGTTCCAAACATGCAGCCAAGGGCTTATTTTGTTTGCAATGCCGTTGATTAACATGACCGTTAAAATGTCTTGGGGATAATGCTTATGTAGCATTGAGTGCAAATCTAGGCAACAAGTTACTTGTACCACAGAGCTAAACTTTAACTAAAATGTGTGTGTACAGCCCGACCGGCCAAGCATAGCATTAATCCAATAGTATGCAAGTAAGATCACTGAAGTAACAGCTGCAAATACTATCAACTTAAGCTTAGCTGTCAAAAGGGAAACCTGTAAAAATATAAAATATAAAGTATCAAATGGATTTTTTTACTATCGAGTGAAGATCGATAAATATGGCGGGGGGTAGGCAACCATACGCTGTCCGTTTAAGTTTCATTATGTGCTTTGAAAATTGGCAAGTTTAATACGGGTCGATCTGTCTGTGTCTGGATTGAATGACTAGAAAGGAAAATCTATAAATGCTATCATGTATACTGTCAACGTGTTTTGTTTCAAATTGCTCTGTATTAATGTTTCAAAATATTTTTTGTAATATTTTCAATGTACAAATCTTTCCAGCCAGTGCGTTGGGCATTGTTACCTATCGAGGACTCAATGTACAACTTCGTTTTTTAAATATTTGCTTTCCACTCATGACGAATAGAAAATACTGTAGCATACTGAGTATGGATTGTGATCAAAAACAGTGAAAATACAGAAAAGGAATATGGACACTTGGATTTAAGATTTTCAGAAATAAATTTTATTTAAATCGTTTACAATGAAGAGCGAGAATTGTAAAGGACAGTGTCCCCTAGTTTTACCTTTAACCCTTAAACTGGGATCTATGGTTTACTGAACTACATGAAAATGCCCTGTCAAGGATATGATATCTGGAGGTAGTGTATGTTGCTTCCTTCCTACCTCCGTCATGACCATAACGTCAGTTCTGTAACGCAAATTCTTGCATTTGTATGCAAATTCACTCCTAAAAATTTAGATACCTCAAAGTCAGAGACACCAAACATCCTTTTCTATGGACACCTGTAGAAACATCCATAAGGTACACAATGTGTTCACAACATGACTGAAGGGTCACATAAAATGTATCCGCCATTTACGAATTATTATTTTTTTAAAAAAACCTAAATTTTTCAGGGGATGGGGAAATATTCTTTCTGCCAACGAATAAAGTACAATAGCGATTGTGGTAAAAGTTTAAAGCAAAATCGTTTGATAAAGAAAAAAACGAAAAAACAAAAACCGTGTTATTACATCAGTTTTGCAAACTGTCAACCGAAGACCATAGTAATTTCTTTTGCCTTATCCTGCTGCCTAGCGTTCAAATCCAACATCAAAAAGAAATCATAAATCCGATTATACATTTATACGTTCATTGCTGCCCCCAACCACTTAAACCCATTCACGTCATTATTGTTGTCAAGTCGTGAACTCGGTGAAACGATAAGGACCCCTCAGCCATTTAAATGTATAATGTGGAGAGTAAACATGGCACTGGCACGCAGCTTTACAAATTCAATGGCAGTTTCAACTGTACTTTTGTCAAAAAATACCAATGTCGTAGTAAGATACTTATTCGGTATGGCTCACGGTTTTAAGTTAGGTTTGCCAATGTGTCATATGTGTCATATATACAGACAAATTATAACAACCATAGTCATCCATGATTTATGTAATGATTTGCCTTTCACAGTAATAGCTACACACTTACGTGATGCTTAAATTATGCGATGTTGTTCTAAGATGAACAGTTTTACTGTCTTGTAACATCGAGGATGATATATAATGAAACACAGCTTCACATCTAACTCTAACAATCCACCTCGGGATGGTACATGCCGTCTGTGACACTGTTTTCCGTCAAAATAAATGTCTACAGTAAACATAGAATGTA
>LD417246.1:0-12785 GCA_001465055.1 Ptychodera flava
GAAAATTAAATTTTGTTACAAATAGGGTTGATTGTTACAAATAGGGGTAATACAGACCAGTCTATGGTTCTCGCTTTGCTGCTCTGTATCACTTTTTTCTGTCAGGTTCTTGAAACCGTCAAATTTTGATTTCCTATATTTACATAATGCTAGTTCAGAAGCAATTGAAAAGTGTCAGGGAAACAAAAGATGAATTTCTTAAAAGATCCATGCAAAACTTCGTGAAAAGCAATCAAGGCGACAGCGTACACATTTTGAGAAGATGATTTGTTCCCTACCAGATGTACCCATTCGAGACGGTCTTTCCATTGTTTCGTGATCATCATCATTATTACTTTCTAAATATTACGAATCAGACAGACTTCGCATATTTGCTCAAACAGCTTTAGTTTGTAGATAAATATTTACATCTACAGGTTATCCAGGAGCTATGTGGCATGGCAAAGACGATTTCGCTCTCCGAAACGATGAAAGACGTCGTGTCTATAACGTTTTTTGTGACGCCCCTAAAGAGAATTTAGACGACTGTACCTATAACACGGGGGAACACAATTCTCTGAATAGTACGACTGCCACTGCAGTGTGCCAGTGTAAGTATATTATAAATACCAATATTTCGGCGTTGTTATAACATTACCCAGTATGTAATATACAGATCAAGGCTCACTGAGTTATCATTAGATGACAGGCTAAATACAGATATGGGCATAGTGTCTGATAGCTGTGATATCGCAGCGGTACTTGTGGCGTGTGTCGAACGCGCTCGGGTCATTGGTTTGGGGTCATCGCCACAGTCCCGCTGCGAGCCAAACCATAGGCTTCGTTGGCAGTTTACGACGAGACCGACCGGTGTCGTAGATTTAGCTTGCAAAATAATGAACTACATTCGCCTTTGAATAAATAAACTTGTATCATCTTTATCATTGACTATCTGAGACTCATTCTGTACGCCTGCTAACTTCCTTGAAGATAAGAACACGTATTTTCGACCATTTTCCCGTGAGCCGTCGACGGTTTCTACGATGTTTGCTCGATCGCGCGTACAACACACTGAATACGTTGTAGGTCAAAAGTTCAAACTCAAGCAGGAACCATCGACGACTCATCGAAAAATGGTCGAAAATACATGTTGTCACAGTCGGGTTCGTTAGCAGGAGTAGAAGATGAGTCGTAGATATTCAGTGATACAGTAGGTATAATTTTATCTATTGCAAGCTTTATCTATTTTATTATTTTGCGAGCTAAATCTACGACACCAGTCGGTCTCGTCGTAAACTGCCAACGAAGCCTATGCGTTGGCTCGCAGCGGGACTGTGGCGATGACCCCAATGACCCGAGCGCGTCCGATACGCCACAAGTACCGCTGCGATATCACAGCTAAGTGTCTGATAGATTGAGTTTAATATCCTAGGACAATTTTTCGACACTTGAGCTTAGGCAAGACATTTTGCTTAACCCTAACAAACTCATTGACGCAGGTACTCATTAAGTGAATGCAAAGCTATTTATCACGCATTTCACTATTTTTTTTACTTCAGACGATGACTACTTAGGATGTTACAACGACGACGTTTCAAGGCTTAACCCTTGCCAGTCAAGTGATGACATGACAATCCAACTGTGTCTTCAGCTATGTCGTAGCTGCGCAGATAACAACTACATGTATGTTGGTCTACAAGCAGGAGATGAATGTTACTGTATAACGGAAGAACAATATCGTTCCCTCTTGCCTGCGTCCACCGCGTGCAGCTCACCCTGCATGGGCGAACGGTCACAAGCTTGTGGAGGGGCCAATAGAATTGGAGTGTATCGCTGTAAGGCCATGTTATTATAAATATCGCCTTGAGATCTTAAGCTTTCGTAGTCATGAAAGAATGAAGTGTTATATGGAATAGTCGCGATTGAAAACTCTGAAAAATATGGCTCAAACTCTCGACGGTAAAATATTAAACACCTGTTACCTGGTCATGAGGGCTATAGCGCCCGTCTATTAGTATTACCGCGAGGGACCGTGTGTTACCAGAAACACATCGCTATTCCCCGAGGCCGTAGGCCGAGGGGTATAGCGATGTGTTTCTTGTAACACACGGCCACGAGGAATAATAAACGGGCGCTATGGCCCGAATAAAGATCAGGTTATAGGTGTTTTATAACACACCACACGCTCATGTTGTATTATGTAATAGTTTTTAATAGTTTTTAATGTGCTTTGATATTTTGCACCTCAACAATCCATCATAAGTTTACTTGGCGATATTTCCACAGCGGTTCGAGTTACAGAAGAACATAGTACCACTTTCTGCAAAAAATATTCTAAGCATACCTAGCAACATCCTTGGTTGCACTTGAATCTTTTTCGTCTATAGTATGAGCTGTTCAAGTTCCTACGCTGTATAGAGAGAAACTCGTCGCTCATCCCGGGCCCTTGTAACGTTATAGTCACCCGCCACTGTTTGAAAGCTGCAGACGACACTACAGTCACGTGACCGGGCACTTTTCCAAACTTGGTCAAAACTATTTGCCTCGGGAGATAGCTTTTTCAAAAAAATACCCTCTGACGTCACTTTTTGGGACTAGAGGTATCTATTTTCTCGTCACGTGACATTCTGGCGAATCGCGACACGGAATGAGAATGCGTGTTATAATGATGGTTATTGATATTTACGAGATAAAGCCATCCTCGTGGTCTGTATAATAGGTTTGATATTAAATAAGAGAGATAGTATAGTGACATAGACACGTTGTACTACAATCAACTCGTTGTTCCTTTTCAGCAACCATGGGTGCATGCGGAGGCCAATTGAACGGGTCAGGAACTATCCTTTCCTATGGATTTCCTGGATACTATCCCGAGAACACACGATGCACTTGGAATATTAGTTCTGCCCCCGGAAGTGTTCTGCTGTTCAAGTTCATTATTGACAAAATAGATTGGAAGAATGACAAGGTTAGGTTTTCTGAAATGCACGACGGAACCAATGCCCGTGAGTTAGACATCAAGAATGCTACGGTGGCATCCTGTTCAAACTTTGTACTTTTCACCTTCGTCTCTTCAGCGTCAAACCATCTTGGTAGATTTGCAGTGGCATTTCAAGGTAATGATACAGCAATAAACTTATCTTCAAAGGAGCCTTACCACCTTTCTTTTGTTTATATTCTATACTGACCAATACATATTGTCTTCCATGGTATGAAGTCAAGATATTTTTCTTTGAGAATTTTCTATAATTTCTTACAATGTAAACGAAACACGATATATCGAGATGGCTGATCTCTTATATTACTTTGCCCATCAGTAGGCTCAGACTTGGGTCCGTGTCCGAATGTACAGCCGAAATCAGCCCAACAAATATGGTATTACAAAAGTATATGTGTCAGAGCTTTGATTGACACTTCAGAGGAAGCATTAACTATCCACCAGTTCAATAGTCTAGGCTGTCCATTCACTTAATTAAAGCGTAAAGTCATATCAGCTCCATTGGTTATCCTACGTGACAGTTCTTGTTACGTAGATTGCGACCGAAACATATGAATTATGTAATCAAGTCTTGAGTTCAATTGACACATATTTTGAAATTTTTTATGCTTAACTTTTGTCACCAACAATATCTTACCTTCTTATACGCATGCCATAACTCCTTAATATGTATTTCCCAGTGGTTGTTTCAAACTGTCAAGCCCCAACAAACATTGAAAATGGTAACTTTTACTACAACGGCTCCTGTCCTTATTTCGATGGTGACACAATTACATTCACGTGTAAAGAAGGATACACTTTGACAAGTTCACACTCCAAGATAGAATGTCGCGTAGATGGTACGTGGAATGATACACTGCCGGTATGCACAGGTACGTAGCAACATCTGGTGTTTTCTTGGCTTTGTAGAGAAATTGAAATGATTAATAATATTATTATTTGTCAATGAAATATAAGTTTGGTAAAGTTACACTGGATTCGCTAAAGGAACTGAAAAAGTTTTGTCTTGAAATGGTTCAATCTGTGCATATGTGTGTATTCAAATATGTGTGCGCTTATCATTTTGCCATTTTATACACCATTAACATTCATTACAGTTATCAACAAAAACGTTTCCGTAACAGTTTGACCTCAACATTTTTTTTAAGATTCTTCATTGATCTCAGCTGTTCCAACAACGTACTTCACAACGACAGACTATCAACCCAATACAAGTAAGGTTGCATTTCTGTTATGGTGTTATGTTGCATACTTAAATTTATGACAATTCTTGACATATACAGTAATCAATTAAGTCCATATACAGCATTACACATATGACAAGGATAATGAACTTTGCAGTGAGATAGGCGCCCCGCATCGTTGCGCTGAAATCCTTCATAATATTTTGCAGTAACAGTAGCCATAGTTAATATTCTATGTTTGCGAGATCCATCATTACGTGATATAAACCAAAGTTTTCTCTAATCTTTGTTTGTCATATATTGAAAGAACTTTGGAATTCTAACTTTTCTGAGTACCATTGAATACACAGATTCATCATATGTATCACCGAGCCTTGTAACTCCTACGGCGCAACCGCATCGATCTGCTGTTGAAACAGGTAAGCTGGAAATTCGTATTATCCTCGGACATCCGATTTCTGTATTTCGTCAATACAGATATGGCACTGTGGCTGTGGAATCTTACACCCCTCGTGACATTGTGTAGGGAAAGGCAATAGCTGAATATTGTATCTCTATATATGCCTTAACTACAATACAATGAGTTAAACTTGACTTCTTAAACATATTTGATACTAAAGACAGGGGCATCCACATTAAAAAAAATATCAAGGTTTTCTTTTCTTCCATGTAAAAGTTGATCAGATAGAATACACAGTAAATTGCATGTCGTTCGAAAAGCATTATATCAAGCAAATTGTGTGAACTCTTTGTTCACAATTTTCAACGGTATATATGACATGATTTCAGCTGACACGATGTTTGTCACCCTGTCTGCGTATAATATAATGCACTACAGTTAATGTTGTGGTACGATTGTACTTCGGGAGTAATAAATTATAAAGAAAATATTAAGAATTTGAATGAGAGCTTAAGCAATCGACAAAATGTGAGAAGGTGGCAATTCAGTTTTTTTGGGTTTTTTTGCCATATTGAGAATAATAATATAAAGCCTTTGATAGTGAATGGAATCATCTACGGAAGGAGCAATTGCCATGCTGGAGTGAAATACACAATTGTGATTTGTTTCATCGTGCTCTATCATGCTGCCGTGTTAAGCAAGCAGACGTCCTTTCTAATACGTTACACAAAGCTATGTATAGCCCCTTTTGCCTGATCACTCATTGGCGGATTTATGTCACAACAAAGTATTGGTAACCCTACAGCCTAACGTGTTAGTTTTAAAATTTATCGCGCCGTCGACCAACATGTCAAGGTTTACTTTCAAGTAACACTGCGTGACAACATTGTCTGTGCAGGTACGATAGTTGGCGCTGTCTTTGGAGTGATTCTACTCATCATTGGAATCTTACTGGTATCAATAGTCATTTATAGGAGGTAAATGTAATCAAACTTGTCTTTATCACGATTAGATTAAAAAACGTCAATTACAGACCAGTGACTCAAACATTAAAATATTATACAAACTTCCCTGCTATGTGGATTTGTACTCGACAACAACCCTGAGAAGGCGGAGCCGCCGACCATCCGTCTCTTTGCTTGACATAACGTAATTATTTTCCTTTTTTGTCGTTCGACTGAAAAGATCATATTTTGATTTTTTTATCATTTTTAGCAATTTCATTTAAATTATTCCGCTTTCTTACTCAAATGATAAAAGTGGTTTCCTATATTTTGTGCTGGCGGCATCAATCCGGTAGCCTTAACTAGACTTTTCAATGCCCAGGCTCCCTTTTCTAATCAATTAGTTTTTTAAACGTCCAAATATTATAAATTTTATAAGAGAGTCAAGTAAATCGCGGACACAAATTCTGACGGAATTGTTGCTGAAACACAGGTTGAATTGTCTCGTAGATTTTATTTGCAAGTCATTTAAGGTGATTTTTTAAAAGCATTTTCCGACACGTTTCTGTTGCACTGTCACATTTTAGTTTTCGGACTCACTGAACACAAAATAATGATTTCACTCCATTGGATGTACAGGTCGAAATTCCGAGGTAAATCTACTCCTAAAGACCCGACAGTCAACCAAAGCAGCGAAGGAAATGGCGCTGATGAATGTGCTCGGGAGGTCAGATATGACGTGAGCTCCGACGATCAACTCACCTTCACAGAACAACAAGAACATCACAACAGGAAAGATGAGACTGAGAAAGCTGTAGATCAAGAACACGGACACAACGCGATGCGCAATGGACAACGCAAAGAATACGGAACTGTTGACAACCCAGCATACGAACCATCAGATATAGTAAGAAGTGATGACGTATACACAGAAATTGATGACCCACCAAGTCATGGCGTCAGTGTTAAGACTTCGAATACATTGGAAGGTGATGCAAACAGTAATGGTAACCACGAAGGAACTGTTGACAACATGGTTTACGAATCATCAGAGAGAGACGACAATATGCATGGTTATTCAACATTAGATGACTGATAATCTACACGTCATCGTTTGGAATGTACGGACATAAATGTCGTACTGTGATTGATGAGAATGGAACGTCCATTTTGTGTCATATCTGATAATTGTACGAATCCGTTTTATGACAGTTGTCTTAGCCGCGTACAAAGTTGCCATGGTCTTCACTCACAGTTTTGCATCTACACTTAAAATTTACGTAATATCAGTCCATACTCTAAGATGATGAACATATCCTAGATGAAATAATTTTATCCGATGAAAGGTATATTTACTTCCTTTTCAGTATTGTACCATTTGCCATATTACTATCTTACTTTACTAGTACAATTCATTATGTCTTCAGTATCATGCATTATATCCGGTCAATATTGTGTAACCCAATTGCCCTAATTTGCTTCGTTCAAGTACAAATAAATTACATAATTTCCTAAACCATTCCGTCCTCGATGAAATGGACACTTTCCATTGTAGCGATTATAATAATGCCTGACAATGATTTACGGATAATTCAAAATTGAAATCTACAGCAGCTTCAGTGTATCTACATTGCTGTTTTTATATGGAAAAGAAACATGACATTTTTCAAATGTTGGTATCAATTTGTCAATAGCCAACATATATATATTTGCATTATTATCAGTTGTCCCTTATTTTCTTTTTTTAATTGAAAGCAATGAAACGTAGAAAGCATTGTGTCAGTGACATGTCTCTTTGGTTGATGTCACTTAGCATTGATGTTCCATTTTTCGTCGATTGAACGGTTTCAATTTGGTTTTTTGGGGGGGGGTTTCATTTGTAGTGTTTTAACATTACAAGTAAACAAGGAAATGATATTAGATACTAGATAATTGATTGCACAGATTTGTAACACTGTGGTGCATCCCTAAATGCAGGATATTTGAAATTAATTAAACTCAACAAGACCTACATATTGTTCTTGATCCACATACGTTATCAGGAACTGTACTATCATCCCACTAATTCACAAATGAAATTTTGTGAAAAAGATTGCGATGCAAATTTCAGTGTGCACACACTACTATCTGTGCGACCAATTCTGACAGTTTGTGACTGTGGCACATACATACAGAAAAATATAGGTCCATAAAGAACTTGCATTCTTGGCGTCCCTTCGGTGCCTGATAACGCAACGAACGCTATAACTAAGCAGACGAGTAAATATCATGGCTGCGGTTGCATCAACAGGTACTATAGAGACCGTACCATTCTGTTTTAGGGGACCAGACAGATAATACTTACAGTTATTGTGACATTGTGGGGCAAATTGCACACGCTCATTTTTCAATTTGGATTTGCCGAAATCGCATCCTTTCCAGTGAAGGAAGGCATAGAAAGAATTACTTGCTCATTAAATGATATCAAGCAATGCAAGAACACCCCTTACAAAATTACCAGTAACATGCTCTGATCCCCACATTGGCTGCAAATATATGTTGTGGAAGACATAAAAAACTAGGTCAAAGTAAGCTTACGCACATAATTTATTGTGCGTTATAAAAGCGTTATGATTACAACTTACATGACTAAAATGAGGTTGACATGCAAAAAACTTCCCCATCGAGTAGAAATAAAACTTCGCTTTCTTCTGTATGACAATGTGATATCATTTTCCAAACAGCATTTGATTTGTACCGTACTAATTATTGATATGTCGCTTCAGTAGAGCATGTTGTATTGACGAGACAATAAAAAGCGAAGCAAATATCGTGTCACATTTTGTAGACTAGTCGACTACCTGTTAGTTAATAGATCATCGTAACTTATAGACTGAACTTTTTCTCACATGGAAACAGTTCCGTATGTAGAAATTATTCAGACGGGGCCTATCAAGGCTGGCGATAAATTCAACATTGTGCCTTCAAATGTATCTTATACTTGCCCATTTTCTTTGAGCCAAATAACAAACGTCTATCATTAGACTCAATGAGTCACAGGAAGTAATACCTAAGCATACAATGGATAATTAGGGAAACACTTGCAATTTTGCAAAATGACAAGTCAGTTCTCGTGTTTAAATTGCTGTAAATTTACATGAAATGGACACGATAGTAATTTCTAAAAACCTGTAAAGAATTATCCGTACCTAAAAACGATTTGGCCATCTTGGTGAGTCATGAAAGTCTCAGGCAGTTGACTTTATTTTCAATATTTTCAATAATAAGATTACAGAGAAGCCACAGTAGAGTTTTAGGTAATACAGGAATTCAATACGAGAAACCCTACAAAAATGAACGAGTTTTTCTAGTTTCATGAAGAACTTTAGGCTATGACAACGATTAAATTTGTGTTAAAATTATTTATGAGATCACTGTCTCAAACTTCTGCCCCGGTGAGAAGTTGACTTTTTACCTACAATGCATTCCAATATTCTGTAACACCCCCCCCCCCCGGCCAAAGCACAGAACAAAAACTATTTGCAGTGGTGAGATTTGCAGAAGTGTGCCGAGACTAAACAAGGACAACAGAGTTGTAAACAGTGTATATGTCATTGCTCATGTTAACCTTTGCACCCATCGAAAACGCAGTCGAAGGCAATACATTGTAAAGAGAGACCGTGGCTACACAATTTGAGAATGGCCACAGTAGCATATAAAATGATTTCAGTGTCGACGATTTCTATATCTAGCTAGCGTGGGTAACTTCACATGGTAACTACAATTTATGACTTATGAAGGTGTCGATTTACTCCCTAGTACATTTCAATAAGTCCGTTTATTCATTCATATACTAGGAAATTGACTTTATTTTCAATATTTTCAATAATAAGATTACAGAGAAGCCACAGTAAAGTTTAAGGTAATACAGGAATTCAATACGAGAAACCCTACTCAATTTCCAATTTCCCTTGTTTGATTTCTGAATTCCATTTTATACATCAACATTTCTCTTGAATTTTATTCCCTTCTTCAACTCAATCACGATTAAACATTTCAGTTTTTTAAAATTTCACAGTTTTTAATTAAACATCAGGATTTCTATTTCGCTGTTCTACCATCCACTATACAATTAGCATACCAAATTTTTATTTCACAATTTTAAATTCCTTTTTACAACTTAACATTTGTTCTACATTCCATCCATTTTACAATTCAATATTTCAAATGCCTATTTCACGTCTGTTTCTTGTACAGCAGTCCGTCCAAACACAGCTTCTATTGGTACACGCTTTAGCATACCACGCGGTCACTCCACATTGTGACCATACTATCAAAATTTGCCACGGCAAACACTGTTTCAAGTTAATAGAAAGCGATAAACAGATCCCGAATTGATTCCTACTGCCCATAACCAGTCTTCTCGACCGTCAAGAGCAAGCCAGACAGCATATGACTTATGCCGCTTGATTTTCGAACAAGATTTTGTGAATATCATCTTCAAAGACATAAAACGTAACATAACACAGGCCGAATGCAAATACACTGTCTTATAAACAATACGATAATCATATCTAATCACTTGACAACCATAGAGTGAGCAGTAAGAGACACCGACGATTAGGGTTGGACTATATAACATAAGGAGGGATGTAAAATCTGGGGAACAATGCCGAGTAGATAATGAACTCGCAACGAAAATCGACTCAGATAAAACGTGGCCAAATTTTCAGTTTTCCATTAGGCTTAATGATTTTCTCCAGTAATAAAATATCTTGATCTAATAGTTTACAAAGGTAAGAGATACAACAAAGAGAACATACGTGGCATAAGAACTCTCTACATCTACCTGACACATTCCAGTTGTTACACGGATACACCCACCACTCCATACAGCTTCTATAGCTACGTTCGCGAGCCTTCTCAGAGTGGAAACAATGATCAAGACTTTATATAGCAAGTAACAACATTTCGTAAAACTTGGAAGGCAGAGGATACAGACAGCATGAAATCACACATATAGTTGCGGATGACATGGACAAGTTATAAAATAGGAGAAACGAAACTTGAACAAAGCAAAAAACAGAGCCATGAGGAACCAGCTTAAGTTAGTTTTTACAACAAAAAACAGCACTTCTCCAAAACAAAGAAAATGAAAACAAGTGCGCACAGAAAACTGGTGCAGTTTATTTTAAATAGCTAAAACATGATAAGAAATCCATTTCGACCATCAAATACAAAAGAAACACAAACATACTCCTGACGAACATGAAAAGAAACCAAAAAGTAGACATTTATAAATTATTGACTCTTCATCGCCTCCTATGTAAACTCGAATTATAAATACAGATAATATATAAATATAGAGGTCTACAGTCAGTCAATCCCCGAAATTCTTCAGACGGATTTCTACTGAGGACACAGCGTCGATGTTGTCACAGACATACAGGACAACGCCTATACCCTTTGGTAGGACCTCAGTGAAAAATATTGGTCACGCATGCGTGTTCTCAAATAATGGTAGACGAACTCTCTTGTTTGTTTTGGTTCAATGGCAAGTTCCGTAATTAAATAATTAGAATACATAACGAATACATAAAGAATATTTCAAAGCCACAAAAATGTAAGTATGTATCCTTTTTCAGAACATGGTCAGATTAACTGGACATACAGAACAGCTAAACAGAATACAAACTTTGTAACAAGAGAACGTATACGTACTGTCAGTGATTATCCCATACCGATCTGTCAAAGCATGCGCAGTAGCTAGTTAGCTGAATGGTCTGCCTGGTCGATTAGTTGAGTACTTGATACAGTGCAGAGCAACGAGCAGTGCAATCGGTCAGGCTGCTCAAGTCAACGGGCGCCTGTGTATTTTAGTCAAACGTTCAGCCGTTGCAGCACTGCTTGTCGCTCTGATGAAATATGTAAACGTATATGGTTCATTCTACTGCTTGTAATAAGTATTACGCGACTGGTTTGAAGTCTACCGTCACAACTACAAATTAAGTATGTCTAACGATTACATCACTAATCTTCAAGACAAGTATTGAATAATATAATTTCAAACGAACTACTAAATTTAAATTTGGTAGAGTTAAATGTCAAAACTTAAAATGGGATTAAGAACAGGAAAGTAGAAAATAGTTACGTTGAATTGTAAACTGGGATGTATAGCAGTAAAGAAGAAATTCGTAATATCGAGTTGCAAAATATATTTTAGAGAAGCAAAATGTTGAATTGTAAAAATGAAATGTAGGACAACAAACTAGAAAATCACTGTTTTGAAGAGTAAACTTTAATTCAGAAAAATGGAATGTCGGATCGCAAAATAAATTGTGAAACAGAAAAACAGAAATCGCAAGCAAATGTTGAAATGTAAAATTGAATTTAAAATGACAAAATAGAATCAAAATTTTTGAATCAAGGATTGCTCATCATAGTACGATTAAAATTAAATCTTTATTTTGAAATCTGACCTGTTTACGATAAAAGCAATTCAGTCATGTATTCTATCACGCATCTGAAGAAGGATTAGAAAACACGTCGATAGTCACGGGGTAGAATTATAGTGTATGTTACTGTGATTAACCTATCGATTACAGGTAGGAAGGTATATTAATTGTATTTCACAGCCTCATATACACCATACTTGACTTGGAAATGATTTTATACCAGTAAGTTGGACCTTAAGTGATGGCAAGATCGGGAAAATTAAGATAATGACGTACGAACACTTTGTTATTATGTACGTTCAAATGTCATTCTGAAAGGTTCTCAAATTTTATTCCGTTATATTGCTTGTTCAAACGTAGTCATAATAAAAACATTAAAATATTTGGATATAAAAGAAAGAGGAACAAAAAGTAAATGCACGGTAAAAACGTTATAAAGCTCATGCGATTTGGGTTTTTTTTGTTTACTAGAGTAAACTAGAGTAAACTGACAGTTGACAACAATAAGTTCACATAAATTACAGGGCATTTCGTGGTTAATAGATAAAACTTCAAAAGACAGCTCGCTCTTTACCAGGGCAGTGTTGCTTGTAGGTTGAGGTTGCTTGCAAACTTCGCTTAGTTGGTGCTGATCTTTCGAGGTTCTGCCGTAAGCCTTGAGAGTTTGCAATCTGTGTGACATGTACTTCTGAAACACAAACACACGGTAATACTTGAATTGTGCAAACCAAGCAGTGGTATATTCTCGCGCCTTTGATATGAAGAAGATATTCAAGGTACAATGGAATTATTTCTTAATTCAAAGAAATTTGGAGAAAAGTGATTATCTTTATAAAATCCAAAATA
>LD417413.1:0-14900 GCA_001465055.1 Ptychodera flava
ATAGTTTAGGCTGTATTGAATTTGCAACGCATAGTATAGTTAGGCTGCAACGCACATGTATAGTTTAGGCTGTATTTAATTTGCAACGCACATGTATAGTTAGGCTGCAACGCACATGTATAGTAGGCTGTATTCAATTTTGCAGCGCATAGTATAGTAAAGCTGTATTGAATTTCGCAGCGCATACTTTGTTCTTTTCTGCAAATACTATAAACAACAACAACAACAATAACAAAAACAACAACAACAAATTTACAGAGTCCAATATATTTTTATTTTTCTCCATTTTTAAATATTTAATCATCATCATCATCAATATCGCTGTATTGAATTTTGCAGCGCATGTGTAAAACATGGCGGTAGCTTACCTCCATGTGTACAGTGAGGCTGTATTGAATTTTGCAGCGCATAATTTGTCCTTTTCTGCAAATACTATCAACTACAACAACAACAACAATAACAACAACAACAACTTTACTGAGTCCAAATATATTTTTATTTTTCTTCATTTTTAAATGTTTAATCATCATCATCATCCGAGCTTGAGGACCCTGTGGTATAACGTCGGTAACACAGCCCTGCTACGCAGACCTACATGTATGCACAAACACGCTCGAAACACAGTGTGAGTGTGCGGTGGTTCGCGTTTGGAAGATGGTTTTGGTTTTATCTTTTTGGTCCGGGGAGTCAATTTTTCTGTTTCTCGCTTCAATGTTTTCAATTTGACGTGTTCATGTTTTTGGTTGGCAAGTCTTGCTGACAGCCGAGAAAAGTTGCGGTCGGACGTGCTGGCCCGGCGGCAGGGCCATTATTTTTACGTTTTGAATAGTAATTTCACCAGTATGAAGTTTAGACATAGACCCTAGATTTTTTCTCGAGGGTCTATGGTTTCGACTTTAGTATTCAAATACTTCTACGCTGAAATGGTGAATGAAGTTGAACGGGAATATCGTATAGGAGAAATGCATAGTTACCGACACGAATGGTTGTTGGGACGAGCCTTGTCAAGACTTTCTAATATGAATACGTCATAGCTGGCCACGGTTTGGTTTACAGACCACGCGATTGGCTAATTTCAAATGCTCATTAGCATGGGAACCTCTGGAGCGCCCTGGTCCTTCAAAGCGAGTAAAAGCATCATACGGCGACGTGAAAATCGCGGTTTTCCAGCGATTTTCGAGATGTGAGGTGAAGTAAGCCCCAAATTAACTTTGTCATGTCTATTTGAGGTCTCGTCACGCTACTTTTAACTAAAATCGCTCATAAATAGAGTCTAATTTCAGGGCTCAGAAACTGGGATGCATGAGCTTGAAGGGGACTGAGCTTGCACCCCTTGTTTAAGTGTATGAAGAGAGTGTACGTTAGCAGAGAGTTGTATCGGGCCAAGTAATGGTAGTGTCCTTGTAGCGTTTCTTATGACATCTAAGTTACGTTTGAAACATTAACAACACAAGTTGAATTTTATTGGTCAACAACAACAATAACACGACTAATAAACATAAAACAACAATACAAACAACAACAACAACCAGATGTCTGGGTCCCCTATGCAGGGACGAGTAGGCCGACGCGATGCGCTACGTGAATGATGACGAATATTGGTAAAATGAATATGAGTACTCCCTTTAGAACACTATGATCGGATCTTATTATACAACACTAACCCCTTGTTCTCAACGTTGGCTTGTTCATAAAAGTATACCAATTATACATTTATATTCCCCTCTGGTGGTAAAATATTATCATTTTCAAGAATAAGTGTATTGCCGTTGTTCTTATATCAAACACCTACGACATGATCGTCAGGAAAAGACTTTGAGTGACGAAAATTTGTTGTTTTGACATGGGTTTACCAAACAGCAGCAGGATCACAAGTTTCAGTAATCACTCGATCAACTCAATGTAATCGCCGTTTGGGCTTTGCACAATATTCTAATTCAATGGTGTATATCTTTGTTATGAGACATGAGTTGAAATTTTTACGTGTAAAGTTTATATATGGCTGTATAATATGCGACCAAGTCTAGTAGACGCATAGTTCAAAACAAATTTCAAATTATGATGAAACGTTTCCAGTTAACTCTTCTCTCATGCACAAATTAATTATGAACTCCGCTATTTTCAAACAATACTGTTTACTAAAGGAAAACTTAATGCTGAGCGTTCAATGATTACTCAAGCTCTGAACCATGTTATTTAACCAGTCACACAATTCTTCGTACAAATCTCTAGCAAACGGTTACTGAAAAATAGGCTATCGCGACCATTGATTTGTAGAAAGCGTCATTGTTATAAGTAAAACACCATTAAGACGAAACTCGTCATTTGCTACCATCTCCATTTGAGTCTTACCGTGTCTATGCGCCGACTCCATGTGTTATTTTCATCCAGTTCGTAAACGTCATATTCAAATTCCCAAATCTGAAACATGGGATACGTATATGAAATTACCTAGTGGAAAATATAGTCACATGGCGCCGATATTACTCAGCAATTTGTGTTGCATACAAAGTGGTTTTGTAATGCCCTTGAACATTGCCCAGACGTGACAATACCACGTACTTCGGTAAGAGCATAATATTTTTTTTACTGCAGTTAGGGATTCGGAGGCAACATATATCCGGAGAAATATCATTCTGACGAGCTGCCACATCAATTGATCAGAATAGCTTTCGATGGCAATTGCATGTCGTATGATTTGAAATATATTACGGTGAATTTCAAAATAGCTTGGAATTACAACGTGCTTTGGTGATTAGAAAAACGTTGCTGGCGATAGAAAATAACGCCACCTGCAATCATTACAAACGTTCTCCTTCGATAGATTTTGCAACAATTTAACACGACGTTACTGTTTTCACACCGGAAGACGTTCAGTGTAGGAAACACCAATCGACCTGTACACACTGTACCGAAAAAAAAGCATATCGTTAGGCCAACAAAAAGAAGACATGTTTCTGGTCATCGCGGGCGGCGGGGGTGGGGTACATACTCATCAGTACAGCTATCCTTGATATCCCTGTTTGCATGTCCAAATGTGCTAAAAAGAAAAAAGTATCATGCAGCTAGTGATAAAGACAACAACTGTGCATCAATAGTGCCAAAAGAGCATTTTGTCAGGAATCCAAAAAAAAAAAGAAAAAAACGAAAAAAGAAAATCACGTCGCCGCATAACTTTTGCTGAATGTCAAGGACCAGAAACGTTTTTTGGCCTTAGTGTTCTGTGCACTTTCATCGAAGGAAAATGTGATAAAGGTAATATATAAGAATGTTCAAGCAGCCAGTGTACGGCTGGGTTTTTTAATGGGAGCGCAGCAAAACTAACGATGTTGAATGTGACACAGTGAACGTCGTATTGGGACAAAATCTAACGAATGAGAACGTTTGCAATACATGTAAACACAGGTGCCGTTATTTTATATCGCCAGAAACGCTTTTCTTATTACCCAAGAACGTTGTAATCCCAAGCTATTTTGAAATTCACTTTATTTAGCAGAATATAGTGCGCAGTGATAATGTATATCACCACTGTCCCAAGAGAAATTTTAAATACACTACTCGGTTCAACGCAGAGTGTTACCTTCTTGACAAATTAAAGTAATGTTGTCTTCATTCTGTCTCTTTAAAATGTTGACCACGAGATGCCACTATAAATGGATCATCTCATAAAGAACGAATGAAGGAACCTCATCCTAGTACCAGACACGTAAAGTTGTATCTAAAATCACTGTAAAATTCCGTTGACATTTACTGCCAATGTGATTGTTTTTGAGACTTGAAATGGATTTTGCAGATTTACAAATCAACCCAGGGCTCAAAATTTACTTTTTCCCCTGGTAGTCCACTTGGGCTACCATTTTCTGAAGTTGGTAACCCAGTGACAATGGCTTGTAGCCCATACATTTTGTAGTTAAGGGATATTTGTTCCCTTAACCAGGCAAGAAAAGACCTATTTTTCAAGATTCTGTCCATGAAGTGAATTTTCTATTCATTTGATGTGAATACTTGCACACCTTTAATGCCCAAAGGAAACCACTAATATCGTATGAATTGGACAGCAGTGACACTCAAAAGTTTGGTGACCTATTGACAACCCTTTTCATACTCAGAGTTGCATGCAAAGTTATAGTCGCCAAGACAACTTTCTCTCAGCCAATGAAAAATACACTCCAGCACAGCAGGGCTAAAAATAGAGCATGGGCTTTCGTGCAGGGGAGGAGACAATAATTTTAGTGTAACTGTGATTGATTCATTATGATCTTAATGTAGTGAAAATGCCTTTTCATTGGCCATACTTTCTTGTGCCTGTCAACCAAGTACATCAGTTCAGATATTGAAACTTTGTTCAAGTTGAAACATTCCACCGCACTGTCGTCTTTGCAATTTGCATAACAAGTTACAGTCTGGCCTTTCTGTGTCCAGATGGCTAGCTAGCTGGGTTTGACTGCATTTAGCTCGTCCCAAAGTGACGGACACTGTATGCCAAGTTCAAGTTCTGACTGAATTTCATGTCCCAGGCTTTGGTAGTCCGCGTGGGCTACCATTTCATGGATTTTGGGAGCCCCAGGGAAAAGTTGGTAGTCTGTGGACGCGGAACTGCCGCTAATTTCGAGCCCTGCAACCCCAAGTGATGATACGATCAACCCAAAGTGCTCTATCAACCTAATTAACACCAAACTTTAGGCTTTATGTGATACCTTCGATATATATCATGCCCTGCCCGTGGCATTTTGATAGGTCGAGCTGAACCACTTGACTTACCACAAATACACAGTTATAGTTAGTTTACATGCCCGTGAATATGAATAATAAGATTAACAACTCAAAGTAGCGTAACTTTAAAGCTGAAATGTAAATCATAATCAATCACAAAATGAAATGTAGCGCTTGTGGGTCAAATTGAGATACTTTCTGAAAACATCTCCGGATTTGCCAATTTTTTCTGATTTTTACAGTGCACGTGACAGTGTGTTGCGTATTGCTCAGTTCCGGGGTCCAGTTGTCGTCCGCACGGGAAATTTTCGTAATTTTGACGGTTTTGGGGGTTTTGTTGATAATATAATGGAAATAACAGACTCCGCGCTGACCATTAACGTTTATTTATGGGCAAGGGCGAGAGGAAAGCCAAAAAAGCCTCGCCCGTTAATTTTGGCTTTTCTCGAGCCCGCGCCCATAAATAAACGTTAAAGGTACACGGTCACCGTAAATTTGCATATTCCATATATGGTAAAGGGCGCGGGGCTTAGCGTACTAGCCCTTAACACCTGTAGTTGTCGGTCTTCCATATTTGATACGTCAAAGAACATGCAGACGGCGCTGCTGAGTATGCCATGGCTGGTCGTGTGGAGGCGCCCTTTTTAAAAAGTGGCCACCCGCGTAAAATCTGTGATTGGCTATTAAAAACCAGGTGACCGAATACCTTTAATGGTCAGCGTGTCGTCTGTTATTTCTATAACATATGACTGTTATCGGATCATTTTATTCGGTAAAATGTCAAACATTTTACCACTGCGCGTTGCTTACCCCGACGCTGTAAAGCACATTTCCCTCGTAGAAGTCAATTTTCACCAACGCCGTCATCTCAGTAAGGTTTACGATGAAGTCAAAGTCAAAGGTTATGGTATCGTTGGCTTGAAATGGCCCAGCTTCTCTCCTTTCAATGATACCGTCAACAGAACAAACTGGAAAAAAGCATTAATTGTCACAAGTTATATCCATTACGCATATCACGGGAGAACCACTCTACGCCGATTTTCCTGTTGACGAGCTTTCATACCATTGAGATGAGTGACATTACATTTAGCATTACCATAGCTATCATAAAATCACGACTGTTCTGAAAAGATATCAACGGTAAGATCAGCATGTTCTTGATTCGTATAGGAATTCTGAGTGGACATAAGTGTACTGCATCGTTTCATTGTTACAGAATCTTAGTAGTGAATATAGGATTCTCCTGAGAAAGTCAAACTTTAGCTTAAGTCGTTTAGACGACTTTGTCGTCCATTTAGGTAAGCCAGTAACGAAAATGTATATAATTAGACTGCGCGACTAACTTTGAAGTATTTTATTTGTACTACATAAAATGTATCACTAAAAACTATCCAAAGTTCACTGACATACTGTGGCACATACATACATACATACATACATACATACATACATACATACATACATACATACATACATACATACATACATACATACATACATACATACATACATACATACATAAGGGCAGCTGATTCGTAAAACGAGAAAAGTGGGTATGTCAAACTTGTGAAGGCAATGTTTAGTTTTAACAAGTACTCATGTGGGAACGGCCGCAAGCTAAAACTTGTTTTTTTGAAATCCTTTCCAGACAGATTGAACGACTCCACGTAGAATTTATTAGCACTCTTATGGCAAATACAACTGTCATCTTTTCGGACTATAGGGTCTGACATCCAGTCGGTAACTTTTATTCGACGTTCATGATTAACCTTCATGTGTTCTTCATTTCACCAAAAGGATAAACAGTTTGTTACTTGAAATCTTCGCCTGTAACTTTTAACAAGTATATGATAATACATGATTTCAAATTAACTACTCGTCTGTACGATGATGACTGTGCCATTATCTCTATAAGCAGACTACAACAGTACTTTACTACATTAAATTATGAACTCATGGATTATGTCAAACAGATGAAATTATTACTCCTTTTCTGATTCTGAGTTGCTAAGGATACGAATCAATATTGTGATTATGTTACTTTTAAAATCGTATTAATGGCGCCCCCGGCCCTGGAAAAATGTCATATATTTATTTTTTTATTGAAGCGGGTTCTCAAAAGACGTACGTTGTTCTCCTTTACACTTTCCGAGCATACATATATCGATACACTTTCTGTCGCGACATTTATATTTTCTGTGGACGGTAATTCGACGTTCTCAGCAAATGATCCAGATATAAATATGGCAGATATGCAGGGTGAGGCACCTGATGAAATCTTATTTTCACGGTGGGATTTGGAAATAACTATTCGTAGGTTTCTTACTATGGAAGCAATTTCAAAAGTAGTGATAGGATTTAGTTCAATATGATAATTGGACGTTGAAAAAGTGCATATTTTCCAGAGAAGACATGGATATGACCTACTAAACGTTTCTATCCTATCGTGTACAACCAGAACGATGCGATGTGTTTTGTGCCCATTATCTTGCGCCCTCGTGATTTGTCGTATCAGTTCTGTCGAAACGTCATGGACAGCTACGTTGTGGAAATCACAAGTGACAAGAACTGGCATCACGAACAAAATTCCGCAAACAACCATGCGAAAATCATTGAGTTTTCATGGTTTCGGACACATATGTAATACTATGATTGACACTGTATATGTGTACTCACAGTGTATCTGCACGTTAGTAAAAGAGTTACAAGAGGCGTGCATAATAAAAAAACTTAGATTATTATTTACAAAGGATGGAGCAATATTATTTACAAATGAAGGAGCAGAGATATTGTATGTTTACCAGCTGAGCCCCTTTAGTTTTAACGGCTAGAGAAATGAGAAAACGTCCGTCCGTCTGAGGCTGTTTTCAAGCAAAAATAACAGCCCCTTGTCATAAGACTCCTTAGAGTTCGCAAAAACGTCAACGCACAATGTTTAAATGTCTGAGGCGATAACAATTATTTTGTCTCGTGTTCTCTACAATGAAAGTATGGAGACATCATCTATCGTTAAGAAGAATGAAAAATGCGTTATGTTATGTTATGTATTCATCATATACGGTTACACGTACCTTCACTTGCATCGGCGCCATTGTAAGTGACCAAGAATACCACGATGAGCAAAATGTAATGCAACATGGTTTGTGTGACTGCAGATGGTAAGGACCGATTCCACATGAGAGAGCTGTTTGATGATGCGCATGCTCCGATGTCTTGAATGTACCGTACTTCGGACTGGGTCATAGAAAGATCAGATCAGGGGGGGGGGGAGGATAGCATTGGAGGGACGACATTCAATGAGTGCACGTCTGATGAACGAAAGCATTTGATACCGGTACATTAAATGTTGAAAATTTTCTCATTCAAATCACTGGAAACTTATTTGTCAAATGCGTTTGTTGTCATTTGTTATTGTATGGTTAAAATTTTATTGTTTCCACCCTAGGCAGAACAAAAGGAAAACATGGATGTAGAGTTCTGTGTTCGCCAGTTACTAAGAAAATAAGCTCCATTTCATAGCATGCAACTTCAAAATACGATTCAAAACGTAATTTTCCCTGGATCAATAGCATTTGTAAAGACTGTATATAATATGTTGGCAAACTTTCTGACAAGGCTATCAAATTGTATTGACTGTGCCTGATGGACATCCCTACACAAAGGGGTTGTCTATTTGCTGTGGTGTGTGTGGTAATAATCGCGACAACGCTTTTGAGTTTTACCAAAGTTTGTGTTGCACCGAGTATTGATTCCTTCGATGTCCTCAGCTCAGTTCATCTGCTTGCTGCTTGATGGCTTTAATTAAACTATAACAGGACGCACGATTGTGCGTATCCCCACTTTTTAATCAATTTACCCCATCAAACAAACGCGCGAACTGTCGCCCTTCTACAATGAGGTTTGAGAGTATTATTTACATAGAGTATTTATAGTAGCATTCCATTTCATGATTACTGCCTACATGTATGATGAATCTACTATCTGTAACCAAAGTAAAGTGATACAAGTTTCCCATCCGCATAAGGATGAGACAAAGCTGGAATACTCTCTTTTATTTGATATTTGTTCAATGCCGTAACCTTAATTTGCTAATACCTTGAACAAAATATGAATTTTCATAACTTAAATTTGCATTATGACAGTCCCCTCTATCAGAACCAAACCCCAAAATATTCAAGCAGAGGACGACATATCACCTTGTAAGAGAAACCTGAAGAAAAACACTGAAAGTACTGTGTGCCGTCAATACTTGGTCTGAATTACTGCAATTCTTCTATGCCATTCATGCATTCACGCGCTACGTTTCCATCACTCAGAATTCCATTCCGATGAAGAGGCGAGGTGAAAGAGACTGTGCACAATAGCACTTTGCCACAGGCTGCACAATAAATTTACTGCATATTATTTGAATGGCTCTACTTGCAAGTCTCCATTGAAACCGCGATGACGTTCAAACCAGTAATTTTCTCTCAAGTACAAATGCATCACTTGCATTCATTCAGACACCCATCACCATTGAGAGAGAGTAATTAAGAACGATTTCTTGTGAATTAAAGAATTTCTTTTCGATGAAATAGTTTGATGAAAATATTCAAACTCATCTTTTACCAGTCGAATGGACACAATTCACTGCGCATCCCAGACATTATCGAATTTAGGCCCTTAAATGTTGGTAAATCGTAATCTTTTTAGCGTTCTCGGTGTACTTAATAGTAATCAATAGTGTATGTAGGTAGAACAGTAATGTTTTTGGCAGCGTGGTGTTGGGAGGGGTAAAAATGAAGCTCAGGACTGATTCCTTTGCGTAATCACTTTCGGTTACATTGACGCTTCCACGCGTGTTTTAAAAGTCCAGTTTACACTTTAATTACTACCTATACGAACAGAGTGAGGAAAAACGTGTGAATTCACCTCTGAACCAAAAAATCTGTCACAAGGTAGGCGTCAATCAAGTGTCTGCGTTCTCAAACATGCTTTTTTAATCGATTTTGTTCACCTTAGTACAGGGACTAAAACTTTCATATACAATGACACGTCGATTTCTTCTGATTTATTCTACGATTCCTTTAAATTTATGTTGACCAACATGAGCTCTATCTTTAAGTTAATACCCTTTAAGGTAGTATGCGCCTCGACAATGAAAGCCTTAAACTTTTGCTCAAATTTTCGTCGAGGAACCGTTCACTTCAAAATCAAGAATAAAAATCGGGGGTTGCTGTGCAAATTTTGGAACTAGAGAAAAAAAAATTGTCCTAGATTTACCGATATTTGAAATTCAAAATGGCTGCCATTCCTGTGTTAACTCCATGGAGAAAAATAAAAATTTTCGATTTTCAAAAAACTGAGACGGTGAAAGTCTTTTCTTATTCAAAGGGCTTCAAAATGAACCCCCATAAGTGTAGATCAGAAAAGAATTGGAAACGTTTGAGAGTCCAAATATCTGTCCCCAACCTATATATTGTTATTGGATTATGGATGGATATTATTGTGATTATTTTTCTTTGCAGTAAGCCACTAATACAAATGTCTTCTATTGAAGAGTAGAAGCTTATCTACGAAAAAATAGCCTTCATAAATATGGTTTTCTGGGCCCACTTTTTAAAATCATGTTTAAGAATAATGTACATGATGTGTATATGCTCCTAACTTTCTTTGGTGATAGTGATACTATCATGATGAAATATGGCTAACACATAGTCACTTTAATGTGCAATTGGTCAAATGTAGAGAGTCAATATGCACCTACTCTATCTTTTCTTACAATTTTATTTTGTATATAATTATGATCAAGTTGATATATAATGGAATACAGTAATACATCGGACACAGTTTTGCTTTGACGGAAAGTTTGGATTTTGAGGGACCAATACAAGTATTCTTACTAATTATGAGCAAAATCACTCTGCAACGGCATGCAAACTGCTCAAATCGTGTATATTGTCCTGTTGCCCTTGTGTTGCAAAAGTTAGTTAGTGTGTACTTTTGCGAGGTAACGTAAAACTTCCAATCGAAACTATACACCTTACCCAGGCATACTAAGTATACAATAACTGCTTAAATTTACTGCCAGAGGCTTTTCAACCAGTCATCGACTACGCAAATATCAGTCGAGAAAGAGCATCGATCGATGACTATCTAGTATACATAATGACTGGTCTCGCTCAGACCAACACATCTACCTGTATATGTTTATCGGTAAGTGAGTGTGTGATTTGATCATTTCTCCCCGTTCATTATATTTTTGCAGATTTTTGAATTGAAATATGCAAGTGATTTTGTGTACGGGGACGAGTATGTGAAAAACGCGACATGAGTGCAATCACTTGAGGCGCGCCTTTCAAAAGTTCTCCGAACACATATCGGTTGATTAGCTTTGTGTAGTGCATTATCGTTTCATTGTCAAGAGAATAAGTGTGACACTCAATAGCAGTCTCTGTGGCGTACTCGACTGCTTTACAGTCCATTTTAGATGTCGTAGCAACATGTTGATCGGAAACTCGTGGCAACAAGTCTTAGACAAAATTATAATATTCTTCAAGGGCGGCGCGGTTCATCTTGTTCACATGCTGATTGCACCAACCTGCTTCACATTGGACAATCACTGATAAACACTTGGCACAAATGTTTCAATGAACCAACATACGCAAGGTTGATGGATAGCACTACGATAAATATTCATAATCGTCCCATTTCTGTGCACATGATAGTTGTCAAAGTAGGCGATCGACCATTTGATAGTGTTAAGGAATTTGAACGAAGAGAAAGGGCAGAGCAAAGCTATTTTTTTTAATTTTCAGCCTTTTCTGCTTTGATTGCTGCAACCAGGAAAGATGCGGAATTCCTGGGGGAGGGGTGATTTCATATGTTCTGCCTACCGCGGCGAAAAACGTTAAATCCTTTAATATTAAAAAAATCCCACCAGTGGTGATTTTGAACCACCAGTGGTGATTATAAACACACTCTCTCGACGTTTTATAATTCATTTCCTGCAAAATTGTCATGCTGTTACAGAGGTCATTCACTTTGACGTCAGCTTTGCTATTATTACGTAATACCTACACTTGTTACCTTTCGCCTAGAGATTAATACGTCAAGCGTAACCGTGTGAGAGGGTCTGATCACCACATGTACAGCGAATGACATGACGAGTTTAAATTTTTATTTCACGTAAATAGCCACTGTGTGTAAGAGGGTTTTAGGAACAAAGGGGAGAGGGGAGCAGACAGAAGGTAGAAGAAGGGAGAAGGAAGAAGGGACGGCACCTGGCAATATTTAACATCCATGTATAAGAAATAAACGGTGTTATCTTTGAAGACTTTGACCCACAACTCTGTTTCCGTATCCCGATATCTTCTCTCTAGCCATTCCCTGAAGGGAGACAGTGAGCAGTGATAATGCATCAACAAGTTAGTAGCGATATATTCAAACATTTGTCATGTCACCACGAACTATAAACATCGAAAGTTCGAGCGAATTCGCATGAGCAGGGCTAAGGTTAAACTTTTAGTCCATTTCAGTCACTTTGTTGCGTATAATTTGGCTTACCTGTATATAGTGCCTGCTTGAGTGACATGTGTAGTCCTGGTACGTTTAAGGTAGTATGCACCTCACAATTGAAGAACTTAAAACTTTTGCTCAAACCTTCGTAAATGAAACTTTCAGCCATTGTTCCATCAAATCAAGAATAGAAATCAGGTGTCGCCGTGGAAAGTTTGGAACTAGAGAAACGTGTTACCTAACATTACTAAGATATTTGAAATTCAAAATCGCCGGCATCCCTGTGTTAACTCTATGGGAAAAATGAAATTTTCGATTTTCGAAAAACTAAGACGGTGAACATTGTTTTTCTAAGAAAGCTTAAAATTGAGCCACCGCAGTCGGTAGACAAAAATAGTATTGTTAAAATTTAGCAGTCCGGATATCTTGCCCCGAGGCACATACTACCTCGATTGTGGCTAAAATGGGACTGCTAATACCTTAAATCAAGTGTTCCAGCAAGCATATAAATCGAAAAAGCAAAAATATGTAGCTAAGTGTACCGATAACTGATTCTCGTCAACATTTTCAATTCCTTTGGTATTTACTTTTTAACTTTAATCAATGGGAAAGTATGTTTCAGCAAACAAATTCACTGATAAGCTATGAACATTAAAATAGCATCGACCCTCATTGATACGTCCAGATGGAGATATTTGCGATTTGTTTCTAAAAATAAGTCACCCCATACGGTCAACAATGCATATGTAAATCTGGAAGTACTCTCTTTCAAATGAGTAATCAACATTAACAAATATTAACAAACGCCATTTGCTATGCATGGTGTTTTGAATTTCGAAAGCCGCAGCTGTCGCTGTGTGTAAGTCGCTACTTAACGTCAGCAATATGACGCGTTATAACTAAATGAATCGCCAAATTACTTGAATATCATACTCTTTAGAAATGTGTTTAAAATAATCAAATGAATAATTACATGTACATACAGCCTAACGGACAGATATTTGACAACGTCATAAATTCGGTAAAGAACACGATCCTTCATTTATTTTCAAACAAAATTGATTTGTCGCTCGGTTCGCCTCCAGATGTTTGTGGATTCCGTAGAGAATAAAATCACATATTCATCTCACGGTATTGAGCCTGATCTGCGTGACCATGCTGTTTGCTTTTGATTGATCGGGCGCGGAGACCCGAATAGTTCATCTGAAATGAAGGCGGGCGCAGGCATGGTGGCCGTCAGACCCCACGTTCAGAAATTGAGGGCGCTGTTACCATAGCGCGCTTGGAAATTGTAACGAAACACTGCTTTTAGTGTTTGTGCATGATTGAACAAATATCAACACTTTTATTAACGTTTCTTAAGTCTGAGATTAAGTACAGAAGATATTCATTTACTTAAGGTGGTTGGAAAGGCTAGAGCGTCAGTTATAAACTTCAATAAAACTATTAAAATATAAAAGTAGTCAACATTCTCTGCGGAATAAAAAAAATAGACATTTGGGGTCAAAGGCATTGCAGAGCTATAACCTGTTGAAACTTCTGAAAAAACTTACCAAATAAGAAGAAGTTTGGGAGTCCTTAGTATATTAACCATGGTAGAGGTCCCCTAGCTTTTAATAAAATGTTTGAAAAGGGAAAGTCATTATTTGCTGTTTTTCAGGAAAATTTGACAAGGCGGTGCTTGCATTCAGAGTGAGTGAATGCTATTGTAAATGCATTTTTAGATTCTTTGAGTGTCAAAGAGGTGTCAAAAGTGAGATTAACAAAAAAGAATGCTCTGCGACTTCAAAAGAGGGGTACAAATATGGCTTGTTTTCAAAATTTTTGACAGAATAACAGTTTCCCTACATAATTTTATGCCAATTTAATCCAACCTTTGAAATGAGATATGGACATGAAATTTTTAAAGCCTATTAACAAGGTTACAGACAAGATGACTATGCAATTTTCCTGTATTTGAAGTACTTTTTAAAAAATCACATTTTGAAATTTGAAAGAATTTTTTAATAATTTGTTGATATGTAAACCAATGTAAAATCATAAAAACAAATTTTATTCACAAATCCTGCCGTACATATCTTACAATTAATAGTGTCAACATATTTATAACTAATTTGGTAATATTAAGCACTATCCAATTATTATTAAATTCAAATATGTAAAAAATATGAAAAATTAAATTTTTATATTCAATGGTGTCATATTATAAAATCATTGGTGCAAATATACAATTTTTATATTCTTTGGAGAAAGTATTAAGTAAGGGAGTTATCCTGAAAATTTGAACTAAATATCTTGATTCTAACACTTAAAACTTGACATTAAATCTGAGAAAAGAATTGGTGCAAAAATAGCCTTTCCAGCCACTTTAACATGAATGTGTTTTACAGTGAAGAATAGCCTGCTACAAGTCAGGCATAAGAATGTTTGCCCCGAGCATTAGCTAAATTCTTGCAAATGAATATTATGAGTGAAATCCCAGACAGTATTGAAAGTAAACAACAAATGTTTGCCGCGTAAAAGTTTGCCATCAAAAGTATTGCCTATACCACTATTGTACAACAATTTACATGGTGAGTGATATGGTTCTTTAAGAGATGTACAAGTTGTGACGTAAATATTGTCATTCCGGTCATTCGACGCCACGTTCGGCTACATGCAGATAAATGGGAGAGAGAGAGAGAGAGAGA
>LD417477.1:10713-29516 GCA_001465055.1 Ptychodera flava
TTCATAAACTTCATACTTCATCGAGTATCGTGTATGTCATAAAAGCCAATACCCCAAGAAGTACTTTACAAAATGTGCACGCGAGGCAATTCAGTTCATATCTGGTTATATTGAAGTTGTTCAATCTTGGAAGAGTTCAACAGAAATTTAGACAGAAAGATCCGTCGCTCAATGACGCTCTCTACGCTTCCCTCCTCTTAACAGGGGGAGCGTAGAGAGCGCACGTCATTCGAGCGACGGATTCTCCATTCTAAAAGCAATCATGCCACGATGTGTTATGCGGTATATGTTGATTTAATAATAAACGGCTATTCTACAGTGACATAGACAAGCACGGAGCATTGAAACGCCAAGAAATAAAGTGTCAAGGTCTTCAGAATTCACTTAGAGGTGAAACTATAGTATTTTGAAAGAGTTTTGTAAAAATTTGTAATATGGAGACATGCTTTTCAGATAAGTGAAATAAAATGAAGCAATACGGTTTTCGATAGATATAAATAGAGAAAATCGAAATGTAGTAACACAAAGATCAAATCTACCCCTTTTGTATGCAGATAGATGCAAAATTTTGTTTAAATTTGTGGCTTTGCTGTGCCTATGAACATTTTCTGATGTTGATAATTCTCGGCTGCCCTATATACTTTCTCTCAAATATGTTTACTTCTAATTTGTCAGTGTAACTGAGCTAGCAACAAAACCTTATACGTCGTCTTACGCCCTCAAACAAACTTGAGATAACTGCACGCGAGATTTAAAGTATATTAACTGTTTGTACTTTGGGCATTGCATCATTTCATAAAATACAAATTCCCGTGTACCTTTTATTTACAAAACATCGGAGTGATGTTTGACAGACTTGGGAACTTATAATTGAATGCAATTCCTACATAAATTTATTGACAGGTATTTCAAGGTATATTTCAACAGAAAGTTGATGACACACAAAACGAAAATATTTGATTTACCTGATAAATGCTAACTTACCTTCTCTCCAAGGAAAGACATTATATTTTCATAGAGCACATTAGGATATTGTGGTCGATACTGTGAATAAAGTTTGGATATACTAGCTTTCTCAAACACATCTTCCTTCTCCACATAAGACGTCATCTTTCCCTTTCCTTTATTATATATTAGATCAACCTCACCAGCGATGAATTCCACAAAAATGCCCAGAGTTGTCTGAAAGAGCTGCAAGAATTCATTTTCTCGGTAACTCATATACAAAGAAATTGGTGACTTGTATGTGCGATTATTATGCAAAACTTATACAGACACGGAGACAATGGTATATCATCATTCGTAAGATTCAGCCTTATTTTTCGCAAAGCTACAATTCGAGAAAAATCACTGAATGGCCCTAAAAGATTGCTTTGGCACTCAGCCAATTTTATCCTAGTGAGTGAACTCGGGTGTATCATAACATACCCATGCACTGTTTCGACAATTAGATGCTAAAGCCATGCCATGGGCATTAGTGGTGGGGTCCAGACACTTCGCACCAAAACCAGGTCGTCCACATACAACTTCGTCCCTTTCGCCCCAAAAGCACCTAGTCTAAGGTATTACCTCGCCCCATTCCACTTTACCCCAGGTACCATCTCGTTCTGAACCACTTCGCCCCAAGAATAGTGCTATTAGCCTATAAGACTATCAACTCGTCCTAAAACCACGATGACACGATGTTTCACAGCGTTGTGTTTACCTGCAACTTGGAAGCTGCCACGAACCATTTATTCTTACATAAAACCACAAACGGTATAAATGGAAACAAGAAAAACGAAAACTACTAAATGCCACAATTCAGGTGACTTGCACGGCATTGCGCGATGTCATTTTCTGTAATGTGTACGCTTTCAAAACTGAAGTCCTGGGATCAGGCGCCGTAAACTGATAAATTTCACTAATGTCGCAAAATCATAAAAAAACATGTTTTGAAGGCTGATATACCGATTTTACTTATTTTTGACCTCGACCTAAAATTTGTACGAGAAGTAGAGCTGTCCTACTGGCATATACGGAAAATATGCCCTCCCACTGCCCTCCAGTGTCTATGGTCTCGCCCACTCCCCATAACAATACAAGCTCCCCACTGCCCTCTCTCCACTACTAAAATTCCCCATTGCCCATAGATGCCCACATGGCAAACCAGATCAAGGTAAAACCGTGCGAGCAGTATACCTTGGAACATTGCCCCCGTGTACGTTATAGGCCAGCAATGCTAACTTTTGATGATTTTTTCGTAAATTTTATAGTGTATATCAACTGCAATTTCTTATTCTACTTTCAAAAGAATGTTGAAATACCCATTATTTAGCTTGTCAACTTAGCGTCTATATGTGTTGAATGCATTAATATTGTTTACATTTTACTTCTAGTCCGGACCAAAAGTCAATTGTCAACATTAACAATGCAGTTTACACACGTACGGGTTGAGTTGAGAAGCTGAACACTGTGTATGTCAACATGCCTGTGGGAGTAGAACAAGGAATTGCAGTTGAAATGGTGAAAAAATTGTCAAAATTTAGTAATACTAGCCCTTTAATCTCCCCCAAGTACTATCAACTAAGGCATTCCCCTTCCTCTACGTGTTTTCCGGTACCCACCGTCAAAATATTTTCCCCGCCCACTGCAAAAAAGTAAATTTCTTCCCCACCCACAGTATAGGTTTTTTCTCCCCGTCCGATGAGTTGTTTTAAAATTTGCCTGCCCTCTGAATAATCGCGCACGAACACCTTTTTGCACGAACAGCTTAGTTGAAGGCACCTGTGGGATGAAGATAGTTGATGAAAACTCCGATGGCATTGGTTGGTTATAGCGGCTGGAGATTGTTTTGGCCGAAGTGGCATTGTTTTAGGGGAGAAATGGTTTTTGGGCTACGTGATTCCTTAGGTGAAGAGGTTTTGGTCTGAGGTTGTTTTGGTGCAAAGTGTTTTGATGCGAAATAGTATGGAACGAGATGGTATGGTGCGAAGTGGTTTTACTATCTGGTGTATTGGAACCTATGGTGCGGCCTTTGATGTGAAGTATGGTGTACGGATATAGAATACACTGCAATACAACACATGCACCGTAGACAGCTGTACTGAATACAATAATTATCCATGCTATGACCTGTTTTGTATGTTTGCGGTAGATTGAGCGATAAAACGACGCCATTGCTGGCGACCGCTGGCTTTTCTTTGCGCGTTATAAGGGTGTTTCTACTCCAGAACCGCTGACAGTTTGTGCATACGGTATGAAATGCCTACTACTGGTGGTGACAGTGGAACAAAGTTTTCAGTCAGACAAGTACCAGCATTCTACAGAAGAATTTAGCCAGTTTCCTGGCTGTCTTTTTTAGTAAAGCATCATCAAGCTCACCTGCAGAGCATTACAGACTACATTGTATATACATCACCGCTTTGTGAATCATACTTAAGGTAGCTAAATACCTTTTAGCCACTTTCAGATTTTTATTTTTTTCTCGATTAAACACGTCCCAAACCCAAATAAAGTATACATTTTCTAAAAGCCCTGATATAGAGCTATCCGACCGAGCACAGTACACGGTCATTATTTTCATAAGAGTCACGTGACAAGCGTTTTGCTGAACCTTCCAAAAACAGGTTTTTCCCGCCTTACGCAAACACGCTGCAAGATTTCCGGTTGAAATTTCATCATTGACAAGCCTTGACAATATCCTTCAAAACCGTGTCTGCGATTTTTTCCCGGAGGCTCCATTCAAATTATATGGCGTGATAATTAAAATTCCTTGAAAAGCACCTTCATCTAACACCTTTAAGAGCGCATTTAAAGAAAACAAAGGCATATAAAAAAAATCCCAGACACGGTTTTGAAGGATATTGTCAAGGCTTGTCAATGAAGAAATTCCAACAGGAAATCTTGCAGCGTGTTTGCATAAGGCGGGAAAAACCCGTTTTTAGTAAAACGCTTGTCACGTGACTCTTATGCAAATAATGACCGTGTACAGTGCTTGGTCGGATAGCTCTATATCAGGGCTTTCAGAAAATGTATACTTTATTGGGGTTTGGGACGTGTTCAATTGAGAAAAAAATAAAAATCTGAAAGTGTCTAAAAGGTATATAGCTACCTTAACCAAGAAGACAAACACAATATACATGCATATTCATGACAAGTATGTAACTTATTTCCGTGCTAAATCTGTTTAAATTAGGAAAAGAATCGTCATGAACCCACCAGAGAATTTGTTATTCTCGTTACCACAAAACCGCTAGGTTCAGAAGATTCTAGACCCATAGTATATGCCTGCTCTGGCTGTAAGTAGTTTGACCAGCATGACATGACCTTGCTGAAAAGGACGGTGCTACCGAAGCACATACCGGAAGTATTCTCATATTTTGACGATCAGGGCACGTCCGCATGGTGAGACGAGTTTACCTATATGACACACGAGGGCACAGTGTTAGGCTATAAAAATGGAAAAAAAAGACGTCAAAACATGCACTATTGTCGATTTGAATGCCCTTGTCCTTAGCGTTCAGAATGGCATGATGGGCGATTCTGCGATTCTGTAAAGTATAAGTATAGATCTGCACTGCAAGGTCGCCGAGTAATGCCTGTAACACACCGCCTTATTTGGAGTAGCAAAGTCCGATCAAAACATAAATACGTTGCGACTTGGCAGCCTTTCCTTACCCGTGTAAATAAAAATCATTGCCATTGCAGCCGGCTGCTGGCACCTGGCATCACGTCTCTTCACGAAACTGAATATAGCATTCGACTCAGTTTCAGATTCAACAAAATTGACCATAGCTATTCATTTGTTGCCGTATTAGCGAAACATTTTGAAGCGCTTTTGCTAGGACTTATGACTCTTAGTAAAACATCCGTCGGTAATACATATGTTACAGTTCAATGTCATTCAGTTCACTTTAATCATTAGGTCTGCCATTGATTTGTACATGATTTTCAAATGAATTGCCAATTACGTGTATGCTCCGCTCAGCCGATATTGCCTGTTTCTCCCTTTTTAGAGTAATAGCCACGCTTTCTTTGTTATAAATATTAAACGTAATTAGATGGAACATAATTTCTGCTGTCTATGATTGACTTAGGCCTAGTAATTGTTATAGCAACACACTGAAATGTGTTCGGTGGTTTTTACATCGGGCCGCGCCCTGTGTATGAATTTAAATGAAATATATATTCTTAGTTATTTTCAATCCGAAACTAAATATGAATCTGAACCTGATTTAAGCATCGTGCCCTTAAAGGTTACCCCTGTATAAAAGAGAAAGTGTCCGTGACTGTGCGAAAAAATATGATAATAATTCGCAATATATTTCCATTCTTCAATCAAAGGGTATCTTTGCTAATATCTAAATAAGTCACTTGTTATCGCTTTTCTGAGTGAGGCCAGTATCAGACTTGTGTGCCCCAGGGGTCAGTACTTGGTCAAATGTTGTTCAGTATTTATGTAAATGATTTACTATGTGTTTGTTTAGATTCCCGATGTCTCTTGTATGCCGATGATGCCAAAATCGTCAGACCAGTTGAAACTATTTCAGATTGTTTAAACTGAACACGATTGGAACTATTTCGGGATAATTGGATGGTGAAGTAAGGTCGTTTTAACTTGCAAATGTAAGCTCATCTACTTTTCTTTTTAAGTTACACACTTGTGAGTTATTTATAATATTGCAACATTCAGCTATATGTCATCCAACAGTTTAAAGAAATTTGAAAAATATGAATATCCAATTATCCCAAGTTAGTTCCAATCGTATACTGAAAGAAGATGCTAATAGAGTCACCTTTTGGTGCCGATCATTGAAACTTTATTTAATTTTTTTTTAAATGTTTAGTGATTTCTTTTACCAACAAGATGGTTTTTAATCGCTTTTGACTATTGTGTATAAGAAACCATTCTTAACAGACTCAAATCTAAGTTTTTCAGGTCACATTTCTTTTACTGTAAATAAATCTTTCAAGATGTTTAGTTTTTTTTTTAAAAAATAAAAATTTTACTCAGGTTCAAACTCCTTTTACGTATCTTTATACTTCCCCATTATGGGGAGCTGTCTCGAGTGAGTATGGTTCTTTTGTGTGGAACCTTTGACAAAAAGCAGATATGGGAACACTTGAAAGTGTTCAACCTAAATTCATAAAATGTATGTGTTTCAAAGCACTTACTTCATATCATGCTGACAAATATGAAGCTCTGTACCATGTTTAAATTTAGACCTAAGAGCAATGTCGCTCTTATCTTGACACGTTTTTTACACAAGTGTGCAAGTGGGTTTTATAACCTACCCGATGTTTTATCAAAACTTTGCTTTAATGCACCTGGCAAAGTTTTGCGTACCTGTCCTACTTTAAGACCATCCCGTAGCCGTGTCAATATTTTTAAATTTTCTCCATCCAATCAACAGACGTATGAACAATTTTAATGAATTGGTTCGTAACAATCATAATATTGATATTTTAGTAACATGGATTCGTTAGAGATAGACATTAGAAATACTATTTTTGATGGCTGTTCTTGTTGTTTTGTTTGCTTTTGTAAATATATTTCTTTGTTTTGTTGTTTTTTGGTGTTGGCTTGTTCTCTTTTAGGCAGCGTTTCCTTACAGTTTTCTTTTGAGTTTTTTAGGAACCTGCAAATGGGACTTGATCCCTTAGGATTTCCGAATAAATAAATAAATAGACAAACAAACAGATGAAAAAATAAATCAATTCAGTTCAACCGAATCTATTCCGTTTTCGCAAGATCCATGACTGTCATCACAGAACATTAGAACATCACATTGCGGCCTTCATAAACTGATTCTGTTTCATTTACGACTAAGTTAACGCAATCCTGCTTTTATCGCCGTATGCACGAGGTTTTTGACAGAAATCTTCTTGAGGAAAATATCGCTCAGTTACACATTTGTAGTACCAGATCATCGTTCCTAAATTGTATGCCAGTGTAATTATCTAATATCACGTAAAATTCCTATTTAACAGAAGTTTTACCATGTACAACTAAATAGCATTCTTTCCATAACAATTCCATAAGAATTACACATTGGTCTGTGCATCTAAAATGAAATGCTAATTGTCTTCACGTTATTTGGATGATGCAAGATAAAGCTGATGACTTTACATCTAACGTTCCAAGCATGATAAGCTTTCAAAACAAAGGCTACTCCTTGACGTCAATCATTCAGCCAAATTACATTTTTCTCTTTGAAAACTGTCTTCGGACCATTCCTTTTTACTTCCCCCGTCTATATTACATATTCTAGTTACAATAAGTAGATACGACGCTTCACGTTAACGGCCGACATATCTGCATCGAGTTTTCACAAATGCATGTTTAACTTTTCAAAAAAGGGGTATGGATGTGACGCAAACTTTATTCGTTTTTAATAGGGAAAATACAAGTCACTGGTGAGCAAATCCATAATTTAAAGATGTTTTAAAGGACAACCCGGATTTGTAGTTTTTGTGTCGTGAAAGTAAAAAAGCATCTTTGAAAATGAGAAATTACATAGCTCCGTGAACTTTTTTGTTTACACATGAACATTTCCTCGGCATCACAATCTTTTCACGTATATTCACCTCTAATCTTATCATATCAATAACCAAATACGACATTTTTTTCTGTAGTTGTTTACTTTTAAACATTGATACTGGGGAGGGAAGTCCACGTAGACTGCATTAAAGTTACAATGCACCCCAGGGACAGACATTCAGACTCAATCTTTTTACAAAACTCTTTTGGTCTATCGCTTGAGGGGGCTCATTTTCATGCTCGTTGAGCAACTAAAAAAAGTACAACGCTATCCGAGCCGAGATCAGTGTACATAATTCGTCTCAGAGCATTCATCAATAATACCATCATGAGCACCATCCTTGAGTAAGCGATAATTGTGATCTTGCCCTTGCCATCGTGCATTATTATGCCATATCGGTGAATATAACTAATGTAACCCGTTTACACACTATACAGGAATATTCAAGTTTTGCTACAAGAGCAAAAGATGAGGTGATTATTTTCTGTTCGACTGTAATATTTCATAAATTTCAATTTTGGAATCGTTATCATTCAAGGCAAGTAAATCAGAAGGTTCAAGACCATATAGGTACAACAAACAAACAAACAAACAAACAAAACAACAACAACAAAAACAAAACACTGACACTGACAAGCTTACTTACGTGTCCAAAAATGTGTGTGCGGATTAAACACACTGGTGTTCACGTATAAGTGAATCGTTCGATGCATCAAACATTGTTAGCATGTGCATGGTAATGTATGTTATAAGACGTTTATTCGACATTAGGGTAACTTTTTTTATCGTCTCACAGGGGAAATAATGCAGACTACAAGGAACATATTGTACATGACCTTTGATGAATTACATAAATTTACACAAGTGTGCATTTACGCCAGAAACGGCTCCTGAGCACATTTCTATAAAGATTGTACATATAGACCTTAAAATAGTAAATATTGGCCAGTCTTCTCCCTCCAGCAGCTCCTGAAACCGTTTTTAGGGGGCAGCTATCAAGATATGGGAGTAACGTATGTGGCATTTTGAAGATTAAAAGGAGTTTGAGTTTCTTCTAAGATTAGTTTTTATAAATAGTAAATTAAGCTTTGCAGTTATGTTATCACAATTACAGCAACACGCTACACGTACGTTTCTGTGGTTGCTATTTATAACAATCATAAACCCTTAGGTCGTGTCAGCCGATCGCCGTTGCATATCTTCATGACGTCAGAAATTGACTTCGGGAAGAAAAGTCAGCATTTGATTTGTCATGAGCTTTTCTTTTGCTTTTTTGTTTAGTTGAGAGAGACTTGATCGAGACGTACTCACAAAACATAAACAATATTGTATGTACAAATTTTGAACAAAAAACCAACTTAAAATGTTCGCGGTAGGTCAATGAAGGTCAGCAGCGTAGACGTTTCTGTTGTCACCAACAGTATGTATTTTACCCTAACCCTTTGCCTTTATGAAAATGATTTCGATCAGAGACCTTACACGATTGTATCTTTGACCTTTGACCAGAGAAGTCTGAAAATAGGGTTTAAAGAACCTGTAAATCGTAAGATGGACTGTAGCTGAAAGCCCGTACCGGGATAGAAAATCGATTGTCACAAGATAGCCAGATCACTACACTTGTACCGAGATGAATCGCACAAGGATGCGCGCCTTCAAATTATTACTGACAGAACTGCTATAGCTATTGCTGTCCATCCCGTTACCATTTGTCCTCGCAGGCGAGAAGTTTTGCCTGACATTCAAGAATGTTTTCTTAATGATATCTTATGTGTCTGTAAACGCTTAAAGTTCGCTACCAAAATATGCCTTCTTCAGAGAATGGGACAAAGCAACAGACGACTTGAAGCGTTGTTTTCTTTTTTCGTTTTTAAAATACGTAATTGTAACTGATAAAGAGTTCGTAAACAAATTATGAAAAACCCTCAACAATAAACAACATTTCATGTTGTTCGTATATTTCCATTGGATGCCGCCAGCGGACTTTAAAATAGTTATCATGTATCACATCTATATACAAATGGTGACAGGATAAATTCATTCGTCTAAAAACAAAACACAGACAACATTTTGTTTAAAAGAAATTTTGCATAATACGATCATAGTTGAAAGCATACATTATTTTTCCGACCTATTACGAGAGACTTATTATTACTAGGGAGATTTAATAAAACAAGACTTTTCAAATGCGTGTAATTTTGTAATCAATATCAATCATATCTAGGATGTCCATGACAAATTTTGATTTTCTCTGCCATCGTGCGTTTTCACAAAGTCAGCTACTTCAGCTGAAGAAAATTACCGTGACTGATTATTTTGGCCTGCTCTTTATCAAAATGTCTTGTAAAATATTGCTGGTTACCTGAGCTCTTCACGAAAGCTTGAGATAATTAACGTGATTCGGATGATTCAAAAGAAACCATCATTCTATTGAACCACAGTATTGTGAACTCGTTCGACAAAGAAAACATTCGGGCAGATAGAGGAGCTGACACACAGGAGGCTGAGACAGGGAAGTAAACAATTCACTGAATCAAATCTATATTCGCCTATAAGGAAAACAATTTCAACGGACTTTAGATGAGATCCTTCGATGACGGGGGCTGAGCAATAGCGGGACTATATTCCAAAACGATGGTTTTTGAATATACCGTATTCATTACCTACATACAAAAGCTTAGTGTGTGAGGGCGGCACTGCATCACACAGAATAAACCTCAGTTTACCTACCCATATGATTAGGATCGCCAGGAAGGCGACGATAATGGTATTTTACAATGAGTATCGATTTCGACGCTTTAAGTGCTGATTGCGCCCTTTGCCGAGATTTCGACACAACGAACATCCCAATCACAAATCATCTGACATATTGTTAAAGAATCTGCCATATAGCATGTAATCACAAAGTTAAGGGGTCTACCAAGAACACGGAAGTCAACAAACATGGCTACAGAAGAGACACAGTTCCTCGAGAAAATCGATGAAAATTTTTTGGTCTGTAGCATCTGTTCAGAGCGATATAAAAACGCCAAAAATCTGCCGTGTCTGCACAGCTTCTGTGAAGAGTGTTTGAGACAACTGGTGAAGAAAACTGGGAAACTTGAGTGTCCAATATGTCGCCGTTCACACCTGGTACCAGACGAGGGCGTTTCCGGTATTCCTACCAACTTTTTCGTCAACGAATTGGTCGAGGAGTTCAGGAAACGAGAAGGTTGCACATATCAGACAAGATGCGAGGGTTGTGAAGAGCAAGAAAGTGTCAAACACTGTATCCAGTGTGACATTAATTTTTGCACTATCTGTGCAAAGTCACACAGTAGGGTACGTATATCAAAGTCACATCAGCTGTTGACGCTGAAAGAATACAAAAGCGCAAAGTCCACTGACCCGATTTCAGTGCAAGGTTCGACCTACTGTACCAGTCACGAAGACTTCTTCATTGAGTTTTACTGCTTTACCTGTGATGCACCAGTCTGTCTAAAGTGTACAGCACTCGACCACCGAAGTCACGACTATCGCTGTGTGAAAGACGCAGCTAAAGATTACTCCAAAGTGTTGAATGAGATGATTGACAAAGTGAAAGTGAAAGAAGTTGAAATCAGATATAGCAAGACTGGAATCGCATCCATGCAAGAATCGCTTGACAGAAGATCAAAGACAGTCGAAAAGAAAATCACAACACACATTGACAAGGTACGTGAAGATTTACTTCGCATGGTGCAGGAAGGTGGTGACACAATTTTGACAGGGCTGAAAGATGAACACAGTACAAGGAAGACGAAATTAAACTCACAAATGAAAGAACTTCAAATCACTGAGAACGACCTCAGCAGTGCGAGAGAATATGCAGAAAAGCTGGTGCATTATGGGAACGCCGCCCAGGTAATGGCTGTAAGGAAGAGAGTATCTGCACAAATGGAGGAACTTCTGAAAATCGAAACTAAAATCAATCCAGCTGTAACTGACAGCTTGGAGTTTCTACCCTGCACTGACTTCTGTAAAGAGAGAAGTCTTGGAACACTGCAAAAAGAAGATATTCCTACGTGTAGAGTGTCAGCAACTCCGAAGTTTGTCAGAGTTGGCGATGACATCACTGTCACCATCGCAACAGAAGGTACGCATGCAGGCGCTACAGATGGCAGAAATATCCTCGCGACAGTGAAGACACCAGATAACAAGATGGTGAACGTAAAGGTCACAGACAATAAAGACGGTACACTGACTTTGGAATCTAAAGCACTGATGGAGGGTGATTATGAAATATCAATGTCAATTTTCAATAAACCAATAACGGCATCACCGGTAAGAGTTAAGGTGATTCCTAAGAAAGGGTTGATGTTTAAATTTGGAGAGCATGGTGATGGTATTGGTCAGTTTAAATATCCATGGGGAGTAACTGTTACAAGAAATGGGCATGCTTTAGTTTGTGATTACAATTATCAAAGATTGCAGTCTTTCACTTTATTAGGGAATTGCAAAACTACATTTCAATTCACTGGTCAGGCTAAGGCTGTGCAACCCTATGATGCAGCTGTATCAGTCAATGGTGAAGTATTTATCACAGATTATGGAAATATACAGGTGATTGTCTGTGATGAGAATGGCAGACAAGATAGATGTTTTGGTAAAACTACATTGAAACACCCAGTCGGTGTGGCAATTCATCCTCTGACTGGGAAGGTTTATGTTGTTGACTGTGTTGGTAATTGTATTCATGTTTACAACCAGGATGGAAGCTACATCAAATCATTTGGTAGTAAGGGCAGAGGTGATGGTCAGTTCAACTGTCCTCAACATGTAGCCATTGATCATTCTGGCAATGTGTATGTATCTGATCATTATAATTACCGAATCCAAGCATTTGATGGTAATGACAACTTCCTGCATGCCTTTGGAACCAAAGGGAGTGGTGATGGTCAGCTGAATTCTCCACATGGACTCGCTGTTGATAAACATGGCTTTGTGTATGTGGCTGACTATGGTAATAACCGAATTGTAAAGTTTGAATCAGGTGGCAGATTTGTTTGTCGCATTGATAGTGTTGATGATGGATTGAAAGGACCCCTTGGTATCTGTGTTACTGATGACGAACCATTTGGTAAAGTCATAGTGGTTGATAATGGCAATAGGTGTGTTAAAATATTTGCCCAATAATCTACCATCATTGCAGAAAAAAATAATTGTTGAGCATCTCCTTGACTGCCTTCCTTAACAGCTATATGTTTATTCTGCTATTTCTGATCTATAGGTGCATTTTTAATACATGAAACATCAGGAAGGGTTGACACTGTCAAACATACGATTCTGAGACAAAATGCAGTCAATTGTAATTGTTGGCATACTAGTGTCAGTGGAATCATATGCACAGACAAGAAAGAGATTTTCTTCTTGTGAAAGGCACGAAGTATTGTGTTGACCATTTTGATGTTTTTTAATATTAAGTTGTTATCGTTTTGCTTCAACAGGAAATAATCATTGAAATTTCATGAAAACTTCAGATAGACTGAACATCTACATAATTTGTAAAAAAATCGAAAGGCATTTTAATGTTTCGGTGAACACAGTTTTGTAAATTTCAATTATGTCTGATGTGATGATGCAGGTTCTAGTAATACAACAGCCTTAATAATAAAAACAGGCTTCTTTCAGTATTCATGTAAGATATTCAACTTTTACATCAATTTTTATGATCAAACTATATCAAAGTGTCTTTCAATGCTCAGTTTTGACTGAATGACAGTGAATTTCAACATATTAGTGTACAGTGATAACGGGAAAATTGGGTTTATTCACCATTTTCTACTTTTATTGAGAAGACTTGTACTTTGAGTATGAGCTTCAAGGTACCATTTTACTAGTTAGCTCCGCTGTCAGCAGAGCTTATCAAATAGGTTGATTTTCTGTCGTCGTCGTCGTCGTCTGTTGTCTGTCAACAATTGCCTTCTCCTCTGAAACCGCTAGTCCGATTGCTTTGAAATTTTATATGCAGTTCACTTTGGGTGACCTTACTTAAGTTTGTTCAAATCGTGGTGAAATTTGCTTATTTCTATTTTGGGGGCATTTTTGCTGTTTTAGGTAAAACAATCTTCTTCTCTGAAAGCGCTTGTCCGATTGCTTTGAAATTTGATATGCAGTTTATATAGGGTGACTTCACTTAGATTTGTTCAAACTGTAGTGAAATTTGTATATTTGTATTTTAAGGCAATTTTTGTCATTTTTGGTAAAAAATCTTTAGAAATCTTCTTCTTCAAAGCTACCAGTCCGATAGCTTTGATATTTGGTATATATGTCCCTAGGGATGATCTATTTTTAAGGCAATTTTTGCCATTTTTGGTCAAAAAATGTGTTTCTCAAAAAATACTGGTCTGATAGCTTTAAAATTTGGTACACAGGTTTCTATAGATGAACTACGTATTATGTGAATTTACGATGAAATCCGTAATTCTGTATTTCGGGGCAATTTTTGCCATTTTTGTTCAAAAAATGTGTATTTCCAAAACTACTGATCTGATAGCTTTGCCATTTTTTGTCAAAAAATTTGTTTCTCAAAAACTGCAAGTCGATAGCTTTGACATTTGGTATACAGGTTCCAAGGGATTATTTTAATATATGATATATTGACATTATAGTGAAATCTGCAATGTTTATTTTCGGGGGCATTTTTTGCCATTTTTGGTCAGAAAAGTTTATCCTCAAAAAATTACTCGTCAGATAGCTTTGGTTGACATGTTCTTAGGGATGATCCAATGTGATATATTCCAATTATGATTATATCTTAAATTGTGTATATTTGCAGCTATTTTAGCCACTTTTTTCTGGCCACTGAAATGAGCTATCAAAGATTTCCACATTTTTCATTAACATGTGTTAAAAATAGTTATTCTCTACATAAACACAGCGGAGCTATGTTGCCTCTTAGGTCGCTTGTTTTAATTGTACAAGCAAATCATGGACGATAGAAGCACTTCTACTGTCAATTTGCAGATGAATGTTACCGGAATATGATAAGACTCCAGTTGTACACAGCAGAAGAAAACTAAGATAATTTGTGAATGTCCTTTTTCGTGTTACTTCATACGGTTCCTTTCTCAGTGCTCAATGCTCTAGCGAAAGAATAAACAAAACTCAAACTTCAATTTCAATCTGAATCTAATACTTTCACCAACGTAAAGAATGTTTTCATCATAAATTTCACATTTATGTGTAATAAGCAATGTCAACAGTTTGATTGGAATTTCTAGTTCTGTACGTGAATAGACCCGTATTATGTACAGTGTACTAAACCTACAATGTCTCCACGCGTTTGAATAATGTTTTTGGAGACTGTTCATAGTAAAAAACTAAATTTCATTCATAGTTCCTTGAAATTTATATATTTACATTTGTACAGTCCAATATAGATTGTTAGCTTATTCATAGTTGCATACAACATGCTTTATCTACCTCGAAAAAAGTAACCTTCAAGCTGACTGAACAAAAATATATGGATTGGTTTATACCCTAGTTTACTAAATACAATGAGTGATACTAAACCAATTGTGTGATAATGCTGTGAGGATGGTGAATGGAGCGTGAAATAGATGAATGTGAAGGTACAGTTCGGTGACTGTACTGTAATGAGCACAAGTTCAGATGTACTTGTACATTTTCTGATTGGAGTCAAATGTTTTGAGTACACGACAGATTCAACTATTTGGAAAAAGTTGCTTACAAATAAACTTGATGAATTATAGCATCCCATAAATGCCATAAATATACCTAAATTCATATTTCAGATATGCTTCTGGCTTGTAAGAAAAAAAAATGTATTCCAAAGCAGATCATTTGAGCACTAGTATTTTCTGAAGACACAGCGATGCAAGATACACTAATTTAAGTTTTCTTGTATGCAAGAGTACCATGAGCATCAACCTTTATGTCCAATAGGGCTGTTCCCAGTTCACGTCACTGTTCTCTCATTAATATGCAAAAATAAATATTTGTCCGCATTTTTAGATTACGCTTTTGAAAATTACCATGCAAGAACGACGAAAATACATCTCAGTGGGTGACTGCTCGTGTAACAGTGAATACTAAAAAACATATTCACGACTCAGAGTACAAGCTGCAAAAACAGTCACGCATGCAACATTGATAAAATTTGTCTGCATTTCAAGCTGCGTGTCCGATGTCGCGCACGTACAGCTATATTTAGTAACAAACCTGTAACCGTGAACAGCGCTATTGTCAATAATCAACTTGCAATCAAAATTTTAGTGCAACATTTTACCGATATTATAATTTTTTCTGTAATTTTTCAATAATTTTGGACCAAAAAAGGATCACATTTCATTGGCTACAGTTTTTCAAAAAAATGCTGGCAAAAATCTGACAGAAATTGACGTAGGTTTATTTCATAAAGGCAACAGAGATTTACTTTAGCACTCAAAGGGTTAACATGTATGAATTCCAAGTGTAATTATTGCTCAAAGTTCATATCAAGACATGTTGAAAGAACACTAGGCAAGATTTAGTTATCATTTATGTTCAATTTTGATATACGATCTCCATATCTACCGTAGAACTTCTTATGTATGATCTTGGCAATCTACTGCAAGTTTGTGAAACTCCCTGTCTCACTAGCTTTATGACTAGAAAGCTGTGTCTCACTTAAAAGTCTTCACACGAATCATAAGCTCTACAGTACCTCAGGAGTTGTGGAATTTCTACACCATAAATGTCTTTAGGTTGAGTGCATTTAATTATGTATGAATGGTATTTGTATTTGACTTTCTTGCCATACTGAAAAATAATGGTAATTCCCTCCTTAGAATGGCGTGTTCAGGTGAGGTATTCACATCCAGAATAGCTGTTACTCTGAAACAGATAAGATAAAAAATTGGAATTGTATTGATTAAACTTAGCATGTTACTTTTTCGTGAGTTACTGAATCATACTGGTCGTATTTTATTTAGTTTAGTTTGTTTAAATTGTATAATTTCCATTACTAGGCTTTTTCCTTAAGTATTTTTATTTATGCAGCAAATTCAAAGAATAAACGCCTGACACTTTTATATGCAAGCAGAGTAGCATACGTCTTATTTTGTATACAAAGTCATCAGGAGAAAAATCACCATGTGTACTTAAGCTTTGCAGGCATAAGAGTATGTTTCTTTTATTCATTTTGAAACGGACACATCTGTTTTCATGATAAGGACTCAGAGCTGTTGCGAATCTTAAGGAGACGATGAAAACAGAGATTTCGAAGGAGCGATTCTACAAGCGTGTCGGACATCATCGCTGTATTCCACCACGTTGGTATGCCATAATACCACCAATATTTTGTAATGTGGTAAATGCTAAGAGTAAATGCAACTTGGCTCGGTTCTAAGCGTCTTTGTCTTATTGTGAGATAAGCAGCTGGTTTGTTGAACTCCTTCTTTCAATGGAGTTGCACGTTCATATATTTCGCATACATGTGTAACGCTCTCTCTTGTAAACGACGTATCTCGAATAGCCAGTCCCTCACGTAGCCAAGGCGACTGACGGTAGGTTCAAGATCTAGAGCTATAGAACAACACCCTAACAGATTACGATTAAAATTTGAATTAAAAGAATCGAAATATGGATATCCCATGGTTTGATCTTGTTTTATGTAAAGAAACATTCAAAGACTGCCTGAAATTTCCATGAAATGAACATTGTGTAATTATGATAACTTTTCAGTCATGTAAGTTTAGAAAAAGTATATAATTTTGAGAGAATGTAGGAAAGGGAGATTCTACACCTACACCATCAAGTTTGCCACTCTGTATATAAGACATAAAGTTGAGCTTACAACGGACATCTAGGTATGTCAACCTGAGTAACTGAAAACATTACGATCCAGACTATTATCTAAACTCATATTTGCCTAAGAATGCGAAATATGTCTACAGGGTATTGGTTTGTAAAATGAGATAAATGCTAGGCTATTTTCAACCACAAAGGTGAAAGTCCTGCACTACACATGCTTTATCAGTAATATTAAGAAAAAGTGATAAAGTCCATGGTATACAATGGATAAATTATTTAAAAAAGAGAGGGATGATAATTTCAGAAGTAATGAACGCTATGCAGCAGATTTATGACTGGTGACTACCTGATATTTGAAGTAAATTAATAAAGTAGATTTATATATTCATAGATGTACTCACGATAGGTCGAACTTTGATCTCCTTGTCGAGAATCGTGAGACTACATTACACATGCCTCCTGTGACCTCGCAAAGGCTGTTCAGAATATCGGAAGGGAAATTGATAAGGAGATACAACCTGGAAATATAAATCTGCAGCATAATGATCATTGATAAACTCATTTGTTGAGCAATTTCGATCAGCATCTTTAGTCTGAAGTCATAATGCGCAAAATTATTTTCTTTTTGAATTATGCTTTTACATTTGGAAAGATTTAATAACTGAGTACCTGTGAGAGTACACTTAACTTCATGTTAGGCCTAAGCTGTTAAGCTGGTTTAAACCATATACTGAGGCACGTTCCAGACGTCCGCCAACTCGTATTATTCCCTCATCCAAGATTGGATCTAGCTTATATAACGGGCTGTATCTCCTGACTTGTTCCTTTTTCTGTAGGAGTGCCATTTCATCTGGGAAATGCTTTCGTTGCACGTATTGCATGATTGCATCTTCCGCCTCTTGCAATTTCTCTAGTGTACGAGGTGGAATTGGTTTTTCACAACTCTTCTCAGTAACATCTTCATTGGTGCCTTTGTCGCGTTCCTTGCGGCAACGATCTTGAAGATTTTTCTTCGCTAGCAGGAACCATCCAACTATCTTCTTCAGCTTTGTCAGACTGGAATAGCGTAGCAGGATCTTCTCTACTGAAAACGCTTGCTTTACTAATACGGTGCTGTACACGGATACTTCCCGCTTAACTTCTAGGTCTTTGTTACTTAGCGCTCTGGAAATGCCCTCTTGTGTTGGCCATTCACTTTCTGGTTTCCACAGGAAATCTGGTCCTTGCAGCCATCTTTTGTTTTGCAGGAACCTGTCTACGGTCAGTCCCCTTGATGCGTCGTCAGCTGGGTTGGATTTGGTATCGACGTACTTCCACTGTTTACGATCTGATCCTTCACGTATAATATTGATTCGGTTGGCTACGAAGGTGTGGAACCGGGAGGTTTCATTGGCACAGTACTTGATCACTGATGTGCTGTCTGTCCAGAAGTATACCTTGTCATTCTTAAAGGGATATAATCGTCACGTTTGCGGCTGTGTGATATGGGTCCCATACTACGGCGTCGTT
>LD417489.1:0-10593 GCA_001465055.1 Ptychodera flava
AACTGCAGTTCCTTGTTCTACTCCCCACGGCATTCTAGAATAACTAATATTCTGCTTGGCGATTATTCTGAATATGTGTAAAGACTGTTATCATTGTTATGGATTGACAAATGAATTCTAGTCTGGACTTGTTAAACAACAATGCTGACACAAATGGCTGTGCTGGATTTTTTATCACGATTCAGGGTGTAGAACAAAAGAAACTGCAGTGCGTGGTTACATAAAGAAGAACGAAATCACTCAAACATTAAGTGTTATAGCTTAGATTGACAACCCAACACCGATTTCATATAAATCAAAGACAGTTTTGTTTCGAATCCCCGTCCTCAATTAAGGCCAACATTCCTTCAAGTGCCCCTAGACTGGCCCCCAGTCACCTGGCATTATTTTCTCAGCAGTCGAGTTACTGGCTGGCCGCAAGCAACGATCTACGAAACTGCCTACCACTTATCACGACGGTCTACTGATGTTTAGTCCTTCAATTTACTGCGGCTTTCCTGTCTGGTGCTTCCAGGTTAATACAGAACTGAGCATGCACGATATTTAGTGAGATTCATGATTTTGTGAGAAACGTTGCCATGACCAGTCTGGCTTACAAAGGGCCCTGCGAGCGGCAAAGAGGAGAAGCGAACGCGAACGCTCGTAACGATCGATTGCTCCTCGCTTGTTGCATTGTCGCTGTCGACACACTTTGTCTTTCAAGGTATTTTCTGCGATAGCGAGTTTAGTTACAACGGCTGCTTGCTTTATTCACCTGGTGAATAGCGGACAACGCAACTTCAATGAGAACCATTTGAATTGTGAAGGACAACTAGGCGTAAGAAAAAAACATGTAATTCTTTACCCGAAACCCCGACTATACCCTGTTTTCCTAGGAAATAGGGAAGGTCGATCGTGAACGTAACTTTTTACTTTTACTTATATGACCTATCAAAAACAACAAATTTCGGTAAAATCACGCATGGGACTTTTGAAGGGTCGAAGGGTTTTAAATAATTCTTTTACCGGTTCAATGATTCAGTGCCCGCGGAGGTTTACAAAGTGTACGTTACTCATAGAACTTTTTTAGCCGCAGGCTAAATGATAGACCCGGTTTTTCTCGAAGGTCTATGGGTCAACGCAGGGTATGTTACTCATAGAATACTATGGCAGGTTACATTCTGACCTACATTTTCGTCGCCGATGGATGAAAAATGCACGAGACATTTTTTTGCATTGCAAATTTGTGTCATTCTTGCATAACAAACCATTGTACGACACAAAATAAGCATGCTTTTGCTGTTTTGAGTGTCACGGTACATGCTGTTTGACACAACCACAGCTCACAGCTATACATTGTGGGATAATTGGGTAGGTCGGGTTAGAGGAAACACATATTTTTTTTCTTATTGGCCTTATCGTATTTTTGCTTTCACCCCTTGCAGGAACCGAGAGGACAAATAATTGACGATAAATCGAAGACTGTTCAAAATTTGGTATCTTAACATGCTGAGTTATCTCTCGAGGACAAAGAGATCTCGCGTTATGTCTAGTGGTCTGTCACAATTCTGGCTAGCCTATGAGTATTTACGTACGATTTTATGCAGTTCAGATTTCTTTATGAAAATTTTCACCCTGATATTGACGTAGGAAGATGATTAAGATTTCACTACCTATCTGTGCAACTTTCACAGACACTCTTTCACCAACCTCTTTAACATTTTTTGAACAGAAACAGTGTCAGCTTGCTGACCAGAATATGAAGACTCACAATGATATATTCATTAAAAGCATCACGAAAATCTACTTTGTCAGCACATTTTCAGGTTGCTCAGTGAGTAATCAATGTAACTTTTCGAAAATGTCACAGTTTTGTCGGAATAATCGCATCTTGCAGAAAAAGTGGATTTTTTCCCCGACTGTAGCGTTGACGAACTTTTATGCTGCTCTGAGCTGCTACGATGTGATCAGTAAATCTCTACATCTCTAGTGGGCGTGGCTCGTAACTCACACTGCCTAGCCTCACCACTATACATCAAAGTTTTTTGTAGCCCAAGATCGTTTTATGTGAAGTCGTGTGTCCTTTTCCCCCTAAATTCGATGTGTGCAAGGGACCGATCAGTTTCTTCAGCATGGGGGCAATGGATCCATGGAGGGATTTACCGTGTGATTTCCGTGCGCATGTGCAAGGGCAGTTTAATCGCTTGATACGCTTGTTATATATTGTGTATGCCAGACCGTTGAGCGAGGCCAGGCGTTGTTGTCGCGTCGCTCCCGTTCAGGTTGATCCGGCGGGAAGTGAGATGATAATTTGTCTAATGTTTCGAACAGTTACGGGCAACAAGTATCGAGTTTATAACTACGGAAAGCATTACGTTTCCTGGGCACTGCTCTCCTTCGTTTAACGTTCAGGTAAGTTTATACAGAATTTTGCGTAGTCCCCCCACCAAGGTGATTACTGCATAAACAGTAGTTAACGTGACGCCTCTATGCTTCAATACCCCATTGATGTTGTGACACTGAGAAGCAACCGACCACGGTCAGTGTATGTATGTATGTATGTATGTATGTATGTATGCATGTATGTATGTATGTATGTATGTATGTATGTATGTATGTATGTATGTATGTATGTATGTATGTATGTATGTATGTATGCATGCATGCATGCATGTATGTATGCATGTATACAGGGTTCTCCCCACGCTGGTCGGCGCAGGACGGGCCCGACCCGCACTCGGGATTTCTGACCAGATTTCTGACTTGCTGTTCAAGCTTTGAACTGTACATGAATGTCTATGACAATTTTGAGGCCAAGCAGTTCATAATCTTGCATGACGAATTGATGAAAACAATGGTACTATTGAATCCCTTTCAATAAAATGCTGTTTAAACAATACCACCGGTTAAGTACCGCACGCTGATTTTGCATATGAAAAGCTATTTTGTCAGGTTGAGCGTACATAATGTATGAAAGTATCTATCCATCTATCTATCTATCTATCTATCTATCTATCTATCTATCTATCTATCTATCTATCTGTCTTTTTACGTACGTACGTACCTATGTATGTATGTCATCAGCGCCCATTTGTCAACTTGAGCTCCGAGGCGTCATGTTATGCAAGGGCTCCCGTAATAAAACTTCTATACCCAAAGTTATGATCCAAAACAAGCACGTCACAGCGGATATCGTTCATTAAGTTAATTTCTTTTGTGTTACCAGGGAGTGGGGAACGAATACGAATTCACTTCACCATAGACAGTGGGTGTCAACTGTTTATATCCCAAGTCGAGACATTTTATAACAATTTTCTCATATCAGTACTCCTAGGGTGAGCATCAACATTTATAAATGTTCTTTTAAAAGTTTTCCAAAATTACGACCACCCTTTGTTGATCCCATATATCTCAGTCTGTACCTATGATTTCAATCTTGTACAACCAGGATAGCCCTGTGTAGAAAGATGTTTGCGTCAAGCCGGCGAACTTTGTTTTTAACCGAAATGCTAAAATGTAAATACACAAATTCTACGAGGAAACCGGTTTTCTCCCTGGTGCCGCTTGTGACAGGTGGGCGTGTCAAGGCTGCTAAAGCAGGTTATTTTGGTTGAACCGTGGAGGTAGGAAGAGCTACCTCCATGGTTGAACACTGGCAACCTTGCAACAACCAACCTACAAATACAGGTGGTGAAACTAGAGTAAGTCCCCAACAAGGGAGCAGTAAAGCATATAATACGTGTAAAGACTTAAAGCTTGGTTACCAGAAAGTACAGGACAATACAAAGTATATTATGTAAGGAACAATTCATAGCAGACTGGGAAAGTATATGTGGGAGCAAGTAGACTTGTTGCTGCTTCGGCGGCCGGAAGTGCATTTTTGCTCATTTGCATAGCAAGGGAGGATGCACCAAATTTTGAGGAGTGGGGCGCAGAGGACTTGGACAAATAGTAATGTGTAGCTTTGACTCAGGTTTTTCGCTCACGTCTTCATTCACACGAACTATTGTCGTAAACACGTTTGTTATACTTTTCTGTCTGTCTCAGTGTCCGCCGGCTGTCTGTTAGTACAATATCTTTCAAACAACTGATTGGATCGGAATCAAATCTGGTGGATATATCCTGTCTGGGAATAGCAAGACCCGATTAGCTTTTGGTCAGGGGTTACTTTCACAATTATTACTAATTTTGCATACTTGTTTGTTCAGAAATCAGATATTCTCAGAATGATAATTTCATATGTTGTAAATCTTCCCGAGACGTTATTCAAGGAACCATGGACAGATTTCAAGGTCAAGTGCACTTTTGTGATGATGACACTGTTCATTTGTATATAAAATGAACTTTCCAAGAGTTAAGGATATATATCTGGATTTAATCTACGAAAGTTGACAAAACTTGCTATATCTATTCAAAATACCGTGATATAACAAAACTGAAGGTCTTCAGCATTTTTTTCATCAACTGAAAACTAATTTGCATATTTAACACACACTTTCATAATCAGGAATATATATATCTGGATAGACTTGAACAAAATTGATGAAACATGCTACGTACATTGAAGATACTATGATGTGACATTGACAAATATCATCTAGCAGTTGTATATCAGCTAATTAGTAATTTGCATATCGAATACCTTTATATCAAGCCTTTCATACTGTGTAAATGCCTTAAATACAATACACTACTTTGAATACGTTGATATTTTTAGGCAAATTTCGCTGTGTGCAAGATCTTTACAAAATTTGGGCAAGGCCTTCACAAAAGTTGCCAATCTAAAACTTAGTGTCTGATATTGCTCATTACAGCGTATTTATATCGTAAAACGCCTGCCAAAATTCGCCTATGCAATACTGTAGGGAGGGAACGATATGAATCGTTTATAAAAAGAAATACTCTATGGTTGAATGTTATTAGGACATACTGATATGATGATAAACTTCAATCATGTTATGGAATGATCCAGTTATATCATGCGGCACACAAATGATTATAGAAATAATGTATGACTCGCCAAGGGCGAGAGGAAAGCCAATAATTAAAGGGCAAAAATTTATGGGCCCGCGCCAATAAATAAACGTTAATGGTCAGGGCAGAGTCTGTTATATCCATTCTATTATCAACGAACCAAAGAAAACCGTCAAAATTTACGAAAGTTTCCCACGCGCACAGAACTTGTCAGTGAGTTGTGCGGGCGCTGTAAAAAAATTGGCAAATCCGGAGATTTTTTTTACAAAAATATGTCTAAACTTGACTCACAAGTGCTCCATTTTATTTTGTGATTGATTATGATCTGTATACACATCACAATTGACGTTTTAGCAGTAAAGTTACGATGTTGACGATATTATTCATATTCACTGGCATGTAAACAAACCATTACTGTGTATTTGTGGGCAGTCACGTGGTTCAGCTCGACCAATTAAAATGCGACGGACAGGGCATGGTAATATAATAGGTGATTACCGCACACTGACTATATGAAAATTCCATTACGACCTTACAAGCATTCCATCTTGATGTACGCCCCCATGCCAGAACTCAAGCTCTTGTATTATCAAATGATTACATTATAATACTTTGCGGAGTGACCGTGTACTGGGTGATGAGTTAAGTACATGACCGCGTGAATACAACCATGCCATGTGAATATATGCGAGAAAGAATATTAAGCAACCTAGGGAGTGAAAATTGACGGCAATGCATCAGTCGAGAAACATGGCCGACTCGCTCATGGCTTTCGTCGTCAACACCGACCTCAGCCTTCATAATATCTCATTTTATGCTCAAGTACGTACACAAACATTACTGGTAGACCCTAAATAAGTAAAACTTTGAAGGACTCTAACGACAGTGTGTTACTTTATTTCGTCTTGCGTCCAGTTTAGACGCCTTGGGAATAATCGATAAGGACGTTCCAAATACAAAGGAAGGCAACTTCACATATCGATTCTACCTTTGTCAGTGATATGGTATAGAGAGTAGATAATTGTGGTTTCATTAAAACGGGGAACGTGACGAGACGAGGTGAATCGATGGTGCTTTGACCCTTGTCATTTGATCTGGGTCCCCGGGCAAACAGATTGTGTTTATGATTCGTCCTAAAGGTGTTTCAGGACCAAAGCCCCTTCGTCAATCGCTCGAATGGATTTGCTTTGCCACATTGAGTGTAGCCATTGTTCATCAAAGAGAGATGGATTAGTACATTGTGGGGTACTTACCTTTGATAAGTTTTCAATGCGCCATTGACTGATCATACCTTGTGTGAATTGTAGTAAAAGTTTATGAGCATGACATGTTTATATAATACTTACGTTTTGTCATTCTGGAAGTTTGACGAGTGTGGCAGATCATAATTAGTTCACCTGCGTATCAGACTGACTGAATGTAGGCCCAATATCAATGCTGTATACTTTGAATTTGAACAAGTACGACATTGGTGAATGACCTGTGTTCACTTCAAATATTGTAAGTATGAGAAGATTCAAGTTTTTGAGTAGCATATACCTTTTTATTATTTTTACTTCCATACGATGTTTCCAATTCATTCCTTTGGGCACACGGTGTCAACCCGTCTTGCTTTAATTGGGACTTTTCCAACCTGGTTGTGAGATCAGTTTCCTTGGAAAGTGCAGAGATTTCCACAGATTTGGTTATTTAGGTACGTGTGTATAGGTTCCAGAAAACGATGTCATTCGACCGTTACACGGCACCTTGATCACGCCATGTGTTTTCAACTTTTGTGATCGCAACGAGAGTAGCTGAGAATTCGCTGTTTTCGGGGAGCACCAAGCTGCCGGGACAAGAGAGACAAGCGAAAATGGAGGTTCTGGAGTAATGACTCGTCTGAACCGTTTTCGATTGATAGGTCACAGCATGGAGGCACCTCTACAGTCACAGCACCGCTCCAGCGTAGACTATATAGCATACACTGCAGTATGTCTTTCACTCCACATATATTGTTATGTAACTTCACGGGGAGACATCAGAGGCAGCAAATAGTTTCAACCATTGGCAGTTAAATATCGAAAAAGTGATTAGAAAAATAATAAAATCGATGTGGTGTACGATTTTTTAATTTCATTTTATGTCCTTAAGACTGCATCGCGATACATTCTAAGACATCGCCATGGGTGATACAGATTACACAGTCTTTATGTAAAACAACATGAGGGAGTTTGGCGGATGATCTTTTACCTCATTTCCATAAGTATACATATCTTTGACGTCATCAATTTATGGCTTGAGATGGTGCCTACGAGCGTTATACTCTTGCGTTTCCGTAGTTCGGATTATTATGTCGTAGTCTATGAAAATATTGATATGATTACATAAATTTTTTAGGCTCAGCGTGCGCCTGGATGAGCACTTAACTCCCCTTGTTGCAGCAGTAGGCTACTCAGTGTGCGTCAAAAGTTCAGACGGCAGTAGGGTCTATACCGATAAGAACCCCCACATTAACTACAAGAGTAAAACAGAAGGACTCAAAATTTGCGAAGTGGATGTATTTTGTCAGACTCTAAAAACCATGACTAATTTTTGCAAATTTTCACATTAGACGAATTCTGATCGCTTGAGAAATACGGGCCACCATTTTGTTTGTTTGTTTGCATTGACAAGCACGTCGAAAATTGACACATGAAAGTTCCGACGCACCAAAATTGATGACATAGACGCGGGTTGTCGTGACCATGGAGGTAGTACCTACCTCCATGTCGTGACGTAGAACGACCAGAAAACAAATATCGGTATTTTCTGTTTGGAGACAACAAATTTGGCTCGTGCATGTGATAAGAGTGTTAAAACCAACGTTAGTAAAACTGAAAAGTGAACAATGTTGTCGTTTTCCTGATCGACTTTGTTGGCACTACGAACGTTTAGATCGACACACATAATATTTTGAATAGAGATCCTCTCATATAAATTTCTACAAAATCATATTCATAACGTATGTGGCGTACCCTTCCGGCAATTACCCCTATCCTTGTGTCTAAAATGTGACCTCCCCATTGTCTGGCATTCTAAAATTTTACCCTCCCCCAATCACTGCAGTATTCTCCCCAGGAATAACTCAGGCTCAAAATCAGCTAATTTACATAACAATATGTTGAATCGTTATGTAAGTTACAGACATAAATTACTGGGGGGGGGGGGCTGGCATTTTGAGAGGGGGAGTTGCAATTTATCACTCAAGCATTTTTGAAGGGTCATGCATTTGCGGGAGGGTCACCATATTTTACGCAACTATAAGGCGGCAAGATGTGGCTGATATAGTGCTTCATCCGAAAATATCAAATCACAATATAAGGGAGTCTATCAGGGAAACTATTGACCATTTACCCCCACACAACAAGCTGTATCTGTACATTTATATATGTTTAATAATATATATATGTAAATGTACTTTGCTTGAAGTGGAAAGTAAAACGTGCATGTGTGTACAAAAACTTGGATATTTTGATTTCATTGAAAATGTTTATTTACCATACATGGTAGTCTATGAGGAAACTATGAATATTTTTTTTCAAATATAATGCAATATAATAGGTACAGCTGTATATTTATGTACACTTGATTATTAATGTATATGTGTTTGGTTCGACTAGGGTGGTTACAAGTAGATATGTGTGCAAGGAATTGGATTTTGGAATTTCACCAAAATGTTGAATTTACTGTATATTGTCATCTATGAGGAAAATATGAATGATTTTTTCCAGTGCAAAACCTGGTAAATCTGTGTATTTATGTACACTTGATTAATGATATTAATATACTTGATTAGTCTAGGGTAGTTAAAATGGATGTGTGTGCAAAACAATGGATTTTGGAATGTAGGCGAAATGTTGAATTCAGTACACTTGGTAGTCTTTGAGAGAACAGTTTTACTATAATTAATTTTTTACTAATGTAAAACATAACCTTACAATTTCTGTGCATTTATAGACATTTGATAATTGATATACACTTTGCCCTCTTTCCAATATGTTATTGTCTCTTGTCTTCCATCAGTTTTAACTGTTTAATGTGTTTAATGTAGGATACCACTGCATCTTCTTTGCTAGTGAAGCTTGTCGATAATGTGTATGTATTTATTAAAAGAATCAATGTATTTCGTCGGCAATTTCCTATTCAGGAAATATCAAATGGACATGGCCGTAAAATCACCTTCTGTAAAAAGTGACCCTCCCCCAAGATGGGTTTATAAAGAGTGACCCTCTCCCTTGGACAGTTTTCTAAAAAGTGACCCTCCTCCTAATTCCCCCGGCCCACCCCCTTGTAATTACTGAAGGCTCCCTTAACTACTATAAGATGGATTAAAGCAATATTTTCCATATCTTCATTACTGAATGCGGCCAATACAGTATTGTCAGAAGTACCAGCAGTTTTACTTTAAAGAATAAAAAAGTAGATAATATTAATGAATAATTATATGAAAAAATAACTAACTAACTGACTTACAAACTAACAAATAAATAAATAAATAATATTTTTTATTCATACAGATTTATGAAGACATTTTCACTCTTTGGCAAGTCGACTAGATGTTTCGAAGATGCGTTACTTGGTAGTATTAAAACATTGCATGCTTGCTGTCTGCACCGCAATTTTTACCTACCTATTCCTGGTTGCTGTGCTCCAGAGTAAAATGATGACATCACTCCAAAGCATCCGTCTTGGGCCAGTCCGAGCTTCCAGGGATAGAGTTGCCTTGGCTGCAGGTAACGTCCAATAACTTGTGCCTCATATTTCACTGTCAAGGGATGCAACAAGACAAGCAAACAGTACGTGAAAAGCTGGAAGCTTATGTATCTGTGATGTTGACATCTAGACACTGGCATACATAACAGACGAGTGAAAACCCCCTGCCCCGATTCGTGGTCATTCAATGTCAAATCCTTGACAAATCTGTGAATGCAAATTCTGTTCAATATACATTACATAAATGGTAGGGTCCTCATGAAGTCAAGTTCCTTTCTTTCTGAGAATTCGAAACAATATCAAAACCATCGAAAAGTGTGAGTTAATAAAAGAAAATAAATAAATAAATAAATAAATAAATAAATAAATAAATAAATAAATAAATAAATAAATAAATAAATAAGTAAATAAATTTTTCCAATGTTGAAGATTCTAAACACCAATTAAGCACTTGGATCTGCTAGTATTTTATTCATAAATAAATGTAGAAAGAAATAAGGAGAAAAGCTAGAATGAAATAAAAGCAATAGTTTTAAAGACGTTCATCCTACAGCTTTTCAGTTTCTCTGGTATTTATGGGTACCATCCGTTACGACAGGAAAATGCGGTGAAGTCAGCGAATTTCTTGTAAAAGTACATTTGAAAAAAGTAATAATTAAATCTAGGGGATAAAGTTTTAAAAATGTTACAGCGTAAAGACTACAGTGTACTTAAAGAAGCAAGTAATTTTAAGCTGTATTTATAAGTAAATAGACTAATTTGAGAAAACTTTCAATGAAAAACAAGGAAGTAATACCATGTCAGTACTCGATGTCAACAAGAGCTAATCCGAAAATCAGGGATTGAGAACTCTACCGCTCCTAACTGGGATGGTACATGAAACACCCCTTAAGGTAGAACGCGCCTCGG
>LD417516.1:272-17671 GCA_001465055.1 Ptychodera flava
CTTAACAACCTATTGTGTTTAACAAGGGACGTTTTGCGCCATCATTATCGTTGCAATAGTAACTGCACTGCTCAACTTCCTCTGACAAGCTGAAATCTAGTGTTCCACTCAAATACTGACAATTTTTGCATCAAGTTATAGACACAGGGGGCGCTGTTCTAAAATTCAATCCCAGCATTCTTGGCGTACGTTCTTGTCACATGCACGACGGTTTTCTCTCTTTTTCTACTTTTTAGATGTGATAGTAACGATATTTTGTGTCAGTGACAAGTTGGATAATAATACTTATTGGCTAATAAAAGTAATAAACGAGATATATATTATTAATGGCGTGTTTAAGCAATAATGCACCCCTCCCGGCCCGTAATGGACGAAAGCAAACTTTGCATGACATAATTGTACGAGGCAAAGCTGACTACATGAAGGGCCGGGAGGGGTACATTATTGCTATTATCTTACAATTTGGCAGTGCCAGTGAATTTGTAGATGTAGAAAACGAATAAAACAAGAAATTTATACTGAGTTTGAAGCCAGTGAGCGTCGTCCGGCATGATCGGCCCTGAATCTGTATACTGTTTACATTTACACACACTCCACACTGCACTGCACCGAACACGCACGTTCAACACAAAAAATGAGCAGCACTTTAAGGGCTCAATTTGGAAATAAAAAATTATGTATTTTTGAAGGAAATGAAAAGGAATTGCATCCCTACCGTCTATATGAAACATCACCTTTCACTATCATGCCATTCAAAAAGCCGACACGGTGAAATGCCAGACATAGAGAAAACAGAATGCTCATGCATCGACATCAACATGATCATTGAGCTATATGTATGGTATCAGTTGATCAATACGATCATTATCATATCTCTAGTAGTACACGATATCAACAGAGTTAAACAATATTATCTAAATGTTTAAATTTCATATATAATTGTGTCTATGAATTTAATTTTCGATGGCTTCTTGAGAAGAGGTTTTCTATTTCGGTGAACAGGAAAACTCGACGTAAACGGGTGCTTGAAAGGTACAGTTGACAAACATACTGTGGATGGTGTTTGTCGTGATGTCGAGAACAAGGCAAGTTGAAACCATAGACGAGGAGAAAAAACTATGAATGGAAGTTATTTCCGATTTCAGTCAGTGAATTAGAAATAGGTGGCCGAGATGTTAGATCAACAGAGAGTCCACGGTCGTCGTGATTTTGGTAGTAGCTGACCTTGGACCGAAACTTTGAATGGCTCCGTAGTAATTTCCATGGACACTTCCGGTCAAAGTTGATGACAGCTGGTGGCTAGTTCGAGTAGCCTTTAACGCTTGCATCATTTACATGGCCACTGACATTCATAAAAGGTCATGTGTCAAAGCAAGTATCGTCTAGGAGTTTGCAAGCGTACTGGTTTCTGTTTCACATATACAACATAGTGCTAGCAGTTGCATAATGCACTGCTTGCAGCGGATAGGACGGCCGACGGCGACTGCATGTTGAGCACATGCCAGACAGAGCAGACGACGAGTACATCTGGGAGGACTCCAACAAATTGAAAAATCGTACAGTCAGACATTATTATCGATATTGTGCACCATTATCAAGATTATCGTTTGGGTAATTACATGGTTTATCCCATACTTTTCCTCGTTTTAAATGCGCAATTCATTTTTCTCGCTGTGGGGCCGCAATGCTGAATAATGTGATAATGTGGAGATATGACGTCAAAAAATTCACTGATATTGACAAAGCCATAATATAATATAATAAAGAACTTTGCACGTTTGGAATTCGTTCATTTACGAGCACCCAAGAAAAACAAAAATTAAGTCGGGTACACTTCCGGTTACTCGCAAAGTATATTATGAATCTGCACATGGTTAGTCAGTAAGCCACTGGCGCGACCATAAACGATCGAGAATAAATGGTTCGAAAATACCTATAATACTATCTTGAGAAGTATTGATCTTTATCTCATTAATTGTAGATAAGAGGGTTTTAACCTCAGAAAATGTGTTGCACATATTATTAGACTCAAATTGAGATGATGAAGAAATGAAGCCGCTGGGCTTACGTCCACTTTGAACACTCTGACTTCACGTTTGCTTTTCAATTGAGATAATCTGCCATGAAATGGTCATCATTCTTACAATAATGACAAGAAATAGCACTAAGTTTGCCAGACGAGGATTGAGACTTGAGATCTGATGACGAAGGAGTGTTATTTAAATTGTTTGAACTCTTGTCATTTGATTTTCTAATGTCCTTTGAGAAATTTTTAGATGAGGAGGGGTTAAATTTATCTGCATTGATTCGGTATGGTAAAATGCGGTCAAATGGCCAAAAATGTTAGAATCCTTGACAAGCCCCCAATTTTGTTACATGAAAAAAAATGATGAAGTCAGCGAATTTCTTTAAAATAACGTTATTACAAAATTAAAAATAAAGCTAATCTCTTGCTCAAGGGATAAAATACTACCTGTAAAAGTCTACGGCTACTTATCTCAGCTGGGACGGCACGAATCTCAAGAGTTGATTCAGACACTGAGACAGAGCGTTTGGCTTGCTTGCAGGCTTTAGGTTGCGCAAAGTCCACATAATAAATCCAGCGTTGCTGTGAAGGTCTTAAAAAGTCTTGGAATTAGCACTGCTGTAGTGAACCCACAGTCGTGAAGAAGCACGTCAGTGATACGATCCCAAAAGCGTGACTGAAAAACTGTGTTGTCCCTATTTACACTCAAATGGTTATATAAGAAAACAATCTAGAACCTCTATTGATATGCTAATCACTGTTTTAAAAATATCAACGTGCGACTTATTGAATTTTCGGAAGGCTCTAAATTCAAGGTCATGAAGGACAGTGACCTTAAGAATGTACTAGACTAATTAAACCAAGGTCATAAGCGTGAGGGAAAATGACCTATAACACTGTGCTCATCACAATATTTTAACATATATTGAAAATTCTTGTGGAACTGTTGAAAGCTTAACTTACAACGTGAAATTTGAAGATAATGGTTGAAATCACTATAAAATGTTTTGAACTGGGATAACTGGGTTGCACGAAAATTGTTTAATGCCACAGTTCACTTCATAACAATCAATAGAATTTGCTTGTGTCTTCTGTTTTCCTCTCCTTATGGGCAATGGTTAAGTGCAATTATATCAGCAACGTCACGCTTGATCATACCTACAATATATATATATATATATATATATATATATATATATATATATATATATATATATATATATATATATATATATATATATATATTCAAAACAGGTGGGGGTCCACAGTCTTGTTATCAGTAAAGTGTTTAAATGATGTTAAAAATACTTGTACAAGTTTTTTTATATTTGCCTTATGCATTATGCTTGCTATAGTTTCTCTGGAGAGTTTTTCCCTGGAAGCATTTTTGATATCGTTATTTTTTTCACTGCATGAAAACCCAATAATTCAGATAAATTCACATTAATGAGTTGCCTGTATTGTAGTATAATACGCGTGAATTCACATGAATCCACATGAATACAGGCTTGCTGAGTACAAAAAGTGGATTCTTGACTGTATTCATCTGTATATGCACTCTTCAGCTAAAATACAGGGAATAATCCATGTTAATACAGTAAGTATTATAGGGTTTTCATGCAGTGTTTATTTTCGCATGTTTCTTTGAAGTTTTGCTTAGCTGAAATCACTAGTACAGAAATTTGCGAGAAATTTGCGAAAAATGGACACTTTCTCGCTGTATTGTGAGAAGTAAGCGATAATACATACTTTCTCGCGATCAAGCCGCAAGAACTGTGCTTTGTCGCATGCATCTTCGAGAAATTGAATTCTCGCAATCAATCAGCGAGAACTATGTTTTCTCGCTCTGCATCTGGGAGAAATTGTGAAATTTTTGTGAAATGCTTACACAGAAGAATACAATTTCTCGCAGATGCAGAGCGAGAAAACAAATTTCTCACTGATTGATTGCGAGAATTCAGTTTCTCGCAGATGCTGAGCGAGAAAACACAGTTGTCGCCAGCTGATTGCGAGGAAATTGAATTCTCGCTAAGTTATTGCGAGAAAGTTATGTATTCTCGCTTACTTCTCGCAAAAAGCGAGAAAAAGTCAATTTCTCGCAAATTTCTCGCAAATTTCTGTACTAGTTAATAGCCGTGTTGTCAAACAATTGTTGTCAAACAAAACAGGTTAATGACGTCGTTTTCCTTTAAATCTAAAATAACACAAACTCAATGTTTTCCCGACTAATTTCAACGCCTTGATCAAATTAGAATTATCTTGTTCGTTCACACGAGCTCCATTTTTCGCATAAGCATTGAAAATAAAAAATATACAGTCGCTTAAAATAGAGCGACGAATGATTTCTCCTAGATTTTTAGTCACCTTGGTTACTTACCTACCTGTCAACAATATTCTATATACAAATGATGACACGACATTATCTTTTTGTATGCAGACCTTCAGCCTGCCACTGCTATCACCATGTGTAACACATCGTTTGTTTCAAGTTGTGGTATTGTGAATTAAGATAAACGTCAGTGCAAAGTTGCACCGAAATTTGTCTTTGAACTGGTCGAAATGAGGTCAGAATCAAGTGAAACGATAAATCCTGCTTATATTTGCGGAGAAGATTGCAAGTAGAAGTTGGAGCTGGCTTTTTTGATAGACCAACAGATTTGTGTATGTGAATCACTGTGACCGAGTCATGCACTATCGTACCGAGATTGACGCCCATTTTATGACATTTATAAAGAATTGACAACACAATTGATAAATTGGTTATTAGAAATGCATACTCCTGACACGCCTCTGTAAAATATTCAGATATTTTTGACAGTGAGGTTTGAGATAGCCAGCTAAATTTGAGCAAAAGCTTGGAGCCAACCTTCTGTGCGGGAGATTGACAAATGTTGTTTACGTTGTCAGTGGCGATTGACATAGTAACATCTATGAAGCATATCAAAAATTGGCTTATACAAAAGATCAATGACATTCAATTAAGGGTCATCCCGTGACATCAATCAGTCAGGAAACCTGTAAAAACCCGATGTGAGCGGTCCGTTCGCTCATTGCACTGCATGCTGCGTGTGTTCGATAGTACAAAAAGATTTTACAATAATTGTTATCTTACAAATATCGACTGATTCTTTGGTATCAGTAAATTGCAGGGTGCATATCCGTAGGAGTCACATTTTTCACTGTTTAGAAATTCTGTTTTCATGGGATTCTGTTTTAATAACAGACTGATAGAAATCTGCTCTCCCACCAGTGTTTGTTCATGGTATGTATTTCGTGTGCTCTCGCACTATAGGACACGTTGTTGCTAAAATTATGGCCAAGCACGATAGTGAGCAACTGAAGTGCCAACAGTCTTGGCCACAGGTGCTTGCATCATTGTTTAAATAGTCGTTCAAAGGCTCGGGATCGATGTGTGAGGCCGAAGGGCGTACATCAGTAGTACTAGAAGTTCAGAGAATACCGAAGTTCGGCCTTTCATGGACGTACCACAGGTGTTACATATGTATATGGGCCTTTGGCCTCACACTTCGATCCCGGGCCTTCGATTGACTATCTAAGCACTGCTGCAAGCACCTGTGATCTAAGCAAGCATTCCAGTAGTTCCCAATCTTTCCCAGTCACTATTGTAGCAGTTGAACACACGCCAGTGCAACTTAGAAACTTTGCGAATAACCAGAAGATCTCCTTATAGCGCACAACACACATTAATGTGGAGTTCAGAGTCAGCCATTTTAAATATGCAATGAGCAATGATAACACACCCACTTTTCACCCAAAGTCCGTAGACTATTATCAGGCAGTTTTCACAAGAATCAAACGAACTACGGATGATATCCATGCACTCCATGTATGGACGTTAACTGATTCTCCCTTTACAAATGGGAGCTGATAATAGCAATGGCTTTATTTTTTATTACAGCTGGACAGACGCTTGAATTGACAAGTTCGAATACATATGTGAGCGTGTTAAGAAAAATACCACAACTATCAGCTTTGACGTCATGTATCTGGATGAAAACCAGTGGACGTCGAGGAAGAGGCGCTCTAGTGTCGTACGCTACTTTAACCAATGCAAATGAATTCCTCATGTTTCCTGCTACAGACCTCAGGATCTTCGTCAAAGGAACCCAACTGGATGCTGGTTTGAAGGTTGACGACGGTCAATGGCATCACGTGTGTGTCACATGGTCTTCAAATGGCGGTAACTGGGTGTATTATGATAATGGTGCCGAATACACATCTGGTTCAGGATTGGAGAGTGGTAAATGTATAACAGGGGGAGGAACTCTTTTACTGGGACAGGAGCAGGACGAAGTTGGAGGAGGGTTCCATCCATTGCAATGTCTTATTGGCCGTATAACAGGTTTCAATCTTTGGTCTAAAGCCCTTAGTGGTGATGAGGTTGCAGCAGTTTTCAACGACTGTGCCATCGGGGGTGATATCTTTGCATGGAATGTTGCAGATCTCGAAATTAGAGGCGATGTGAATGAAATCGAAGGAGACTTTTGTGGTAAGATTTTATTTATCACTCCTTCGATAATGTATATGTAGAAATAAAAAATGCTCTCTTAAATTATCTCTTAAGGATGAAATACATCACTATTGAAAGTTCCAATAACGGAGTCGTTAAAGTTTGAATTCAAGGCTCGAGCTTCTTCAATCCTCCAATAACAATTTTATTTTAAAGGAAAATTCTTACCCGGCCCTTTGAAACATATTTTTCAAAGTACTCATGAGGAACATCTTGACCAACTAATGATAAATTATACTATTTGGTGCCTTGATGAGTTGATGTAAAATAATGGCATGCTATGTCAATAATAATTGGTCCACATATATCAATAATAAATCAAAAGTAGAAACTAATTATTTGCCAACACAGCGTATTTTGCTCTAAAATCAGTCTTTTTGCAAATATTCTTTCAATTCTACTTGATTTGTTAACCCAAGATAAAAATATTGATTGGGTTCATTTTTAGCTTGTCAAGCAGTCGTAAGTTGCAAATAAAGAAGTGTTCATTTATGCGCATGTATGCAAATCACCCGATTTCCTGCCTTGTTTTTTCTACCATTTTCTAGATTTCCAAAGAATGTACTTGGTCAAATTTTCTGGAATTTTCACCTCAACGCTTTTTAACAAAGCGACTGTTTGTTTAGCCATAAAGTTCGTAAAGTTTAAATAAGAAGCATTTTCATTCTGCTAATCATGATTTTAATAACTTTTTTGAGTGTCAGTCTTTCAACGCATGCCATTTTAGAATGAGGGTAGATAATGCAAAATATGCTCTTCTTTCAAGTGCAATATTACATTTCAGAAAACGGCGTCAAGTGTTTGACTAAAATTGATTTTTATCATTGATACCAAAATTGAGATTTTTATCCCAAAATACACGCATTTTATCCTTCGAGTAAATTGCTGCTACAATACTAAAAATTGAAGTCCCTGCTTTTTCAAAATATATAGTATGAGGGGATTTTGTTATCTTTGATGAAAACTATTGTTTTGAAAAAAATCCTTGTTGGCAACCTGCAGGTCCATCTAAACAGGTAAAGAGGAATACACTTATTCATTTTTTGGCTTTAAAGTATGTAGTTTGGACACAATATCGTCCTTTCTACCATACAAAGTTTTTTGAACGTCCAAATCAGTCGATATTCCAAGTACATCGTCACTCTTGTTTACTGAATTTTTACATGAAAGAAGTAAAGTAAATCACTTAAATGTTTACATTCTCCATGACACATCCAATTTTGTGTAAATTTAATTAAGATGAAAAAAACACTGAAAAAGACGTACGCTGATACTATGGGTATTTTGTATAAACTTTGATCTATATCTTGCATACGACGTTTCGCCCTCTAAGTACATCTATGAGAGTAATGAAATGTACAGGTCACTGTAAGTGCATGCTTGTAAATTGCAGGATTAAAGTGAAATTTAGTCAATCTAGCGCACACAAAAGTTACATGAATGTAGTTGAAACTTTCGAAAATACATTGCCCGTGTAGAAGACTTTGAAAATGTAGCGTGTGATGTAATGATGGCGGTGGATTTGAATAAACAAGCATTGCATGTACCCTTGATTGGAAACACAAGAACAACATTAAAATGAATGGTTGTTCCGGCATCATTTTATGATGTCAAAATGCATAACGCAGAATTCGTTGTTATTACGGTAGAAACTATAAGATGCCAACCTAACCGTGGAAATGGTTTTGACTATCTTTCACAGAGTGATTCAATAGAACGGTGACAGAGTAATTGAGAGCACTATCAGTAAAAATTTAATTCTAGCGTCAATTGGAATTGCGATAATTATAGTCGACACTCATATACATCTATAATATGCATCATGTTACAATGTAAGTCTAGCATTTATCAAATTCTGTTAAACTGAATTAAAATTGAATTTGTGAAATTTAAATTTGAATAAAAAAAAAACTGTTTTAATACATCCTGCAAAGTATCTCGGCGATTTTCTGAGGCTACACTTTGTCTGGCTTGAGATTGATCTTCGGTATAAGAATCTGTAACAAAAAAGCAAGAGTGGATAAATTATTCTGAGACACTATTACTTAGTTCATTATATTGTCAATCGTTGGTGCTAATTACGACTGAAAACAAATTTCTGAGATATTATTAAAATCCGCTGTCACATGATCCTTATATAAATAATTATTACAAAATACAAATCACACAGCCTTTCCAAATATTTAGCCATTAAGAAAATGATTTAACGCACTCAGTATTTTGCATAGAATTCTCTGTTCAGATGGGTCAAATGTTTGCCCTGCACCCTTCAAGAATGTTGACTTTTATGACCAGGGTCAAAATAAGCTTCCTTTACAAAGATTTTCCCGGACTTATAGATGGCATTATTTGGCGACTTCTCTTGTACTTCTCTATAACGTCACCGCATCATTACTTACTATCCAGATGAGCCAGCCATACCCCAGGAATCTGACGAAGGTATGTAATAATGCCAGCTTTAACGATAAATCAAAATACAAAGACCAATCTTCTTTATGTTTCCAAACACCATTTCTAGTTAATTTTTGCAAGATAAGTCTTCTTTACTCAAATTCAAATAAGACTCATATCTATTGAAATTACATTTACAGGTATTTTTTTTCAAAAAGGATTATATCATTTGGTCAATAGGCCCGGATATTTCCATTATACTGTATCATACAATTGTCAAATACTTCGTGTACTCTGTTAATTTGTTTGAGAAATACATCTTGCTGGAAGTATCTGTAGATAGGTAAATTTGAAAAGACTTGAAAATTATGTAAATTCAAGAAAATTCAAGTATTACTTTAAAAATACCCTCTTTTGAAGGGTTTGCACCGTATGCACAGTGGATCTCCACGAAAGTGTCCATTCAATTTAAGATACAGTCTACTTACATGATTTTTTTACTTCAATAGGTACAAAAAGCGTTGATAGACTAATTACTATTTATTTCAATAACGTTGATCGCGGGAAAAGAAAATGCAACTTTGCCATTCTTTAAAATTCGCAAATACAAGAATAAAAGTAATCGTTCAAACTTGAAATGAAGTCAGCAAGTAGCACAAAATGAATAATCATAATAGAAAGCATTGTATCCATTTCATGTTATCAGGTTTTTTAATTTGAGACAGCATGTAACCTTTTAACAAAAGTAAATTCTCCTACTTGGCATCGGCCGAAAGGACATGGACTCATGCTGAGACATGCTTATGAAATAGCTATGACATTCGCATATCCGTCTGTCTGCTAATCCTCCATCTGGAGGGATCAAGTCGTTTCTGTGGCATGCAACGGCCAATAGATTGGCTGTGTTACAACATTACATGGCGTCGCAGCAACATACTCACAATATTATAGTCGCCTGGAGCCATAATTTAGGCATTATCTATGTATCCCTCAATGTATATCTATCTACCTATCTATCTATCTATCTATCTATCTATCTATCTATCTATCTATCTATCTATCACACACCCCCCTCTCTCTCAAAATGTTAAAAGACGCGAACGTCAACAGATTGAGAGCCTTCGGAAGACATGGCCTTCGGCAACATATCTTGCCATCGAATATATTGCACGATCGGTGAAAATTATTTCGTGGCATTTTTGTGAAATCACTTCACATCATTTTTCATATATATTACATTGCTTTTGCGTATTGCTGAATCCTATGAAATTCATATTCACTCAATACATTGGCTTCAGGACAGAAAAAATATTAATTTAGGTAAAGAGCAACGTTCAGCTGCAATCCGGCATACCCCGTTTCTTTGCAGCCAATGACTCATATATTGATACTCTGACTATTAATCATTACCTTCGGTCAGGTAGCTTTCTTGGTCAGTTCATCCTGTGTCAAATGTCTCTGTGTGGTTCTATGCATGTGTGGTTGTATATGCTTGTTAATGCCCTTGTATGTAACCCAATTTCTTCCTGCTTTTAACAAATTATCCCATGTACGATAACATATTCTAAGGTAACACTTTCTCATAAGTACACAGATTACAACGTAACGTCCCTCTATCCCTTACCCTTGTCCATGGCTCCTCGATATTTGTGGAGTAATCTTGCCTTGTTCTTGGTGTTGTTGGGCAGTTTTTGCAAAAATCAAATGAACTACGGATGATACTATCCGTACGCTCAATTTATGGATATCAACTGAATCTCCCTTGGCAAATGGGATCTTAAAATAGCGATGGCTTATTTCGTTACAGCTGGACAGACACTTGAGTTGACAAGTTCGGATACATATGTGGGCGTGTTAAGACAAATGCCACAACTATCAGCTTTGACGTCATGTATCTGGGTGAAAACCAGTGGACCTGGCACAAAAGCTACTCTAGTGTCCTATGCTGCTTCAACCCATCACAACGAATTCCTAATGTATCCAGCTGGTGGACTCAAGATCTTTGTCAAAGGATGCCAAGTGACCGCTGGCTTGAAGGTCGACGATGATCAATGGCATCACGTGTGTGTCACATGGTCTTCAAATGGCGGTAACTGGATGTATTATGATAATGGTGCCAAATACACATCTGGTTCAGGATTGGCGAGTGGTAAATCCATAACCGGGGGAGGAACTCTCATACTTGGACAGGAGCAGGACGAGGTTGGAGGAGGATTGGACCCATCGCAAGCTCTCATTGGTAGTATAACAGGTTTCAATTTTTGGTCAAATGCCCTCAGTGGTGACGAGGTTGCTGCAGTTTTCAACGACTGTTCCATCGGGGGTGATATCTTTGCATGGAATGTCGAAGATCTCGAAATAACAGGCGATGTAACAGAAATCAATGTAGATTTTTGTGGTAAGCTTATATTTATTATTTGTAAGACAATCTATGTTAAGAAATAAAAAGAATACGATCTCGATTAAAAATGAAAGACATCACTATTGAAAGTTCCAATTACGGAGTCGTTAGTGTTTGACATTGATATGTCAGTAATTGCCAATATTTGACAGGCGAACTTAGCTGTTAAGTTTATGCAGGGCAGTTTATAACAATGCTTGGTCGTATTACATAGAGATTTATCTGAGAAGATCATATGTGTCACCTCGGAGTTGCCGTGTAGTATACATAGAGAGAAGGTAAGGTTTCACACGACTTTGCCCTCCGGAATCCTGTAGACAATAAAACTCCACGTATGTCAACGCATGCAGTCAAGAAATAACCGTCTTCCATAGATAAATACCTTTGACGTCCCTCTTTTGGCCCCAAAACTCCTGGTCCTGTAGGGTCAGGATCTTACATTTTGAATGGGGGTAATTACCCATAGTTCAGCGCGAATTAATTGTATTTTTTCGAACTCATGACATTTGCTAAAATATTATCTAAAATACTTACCAACTAACAATGGTAAACTTTTCCCTGACTTGGGTTTGTTCGAATCGTAAATCTGAACGTTGAACACCAGTATGTAGCCCGTTTGATAGCCGATTGAAATTTTGCGGTTGTAGGGTCACGGTTTCATGTGGAATTTTAATGAGAACCGTGCTGCCGCTGTACGTAACAGCCTGATGACCGGGGTGACCAGATAGTTTCTGGCCGATATTGAGACTAAATGTTGGCTTGCCCACTTGAAACTTGAGCGTTAAAAGCAAGACGTATTTCGCTATCGGCGTAGACCTTTTATTTGGCTCTAAACTCCATGTTTCATTGGATTCACGGTCCGGAGAGCAAAGCCGTGTCAAGCCTTCCCCTTCTCTCTATGTACACTACACGGCAACTCCACGGATCTGTGGTCTGTGTCAGTGGGAGGAGTAAATTCTCAATTATGCACTTGTTCTACCCATTTTGCGTCAGTGCCGCCGCAAGTAGACAATAGTGGGTCGGCGTACTTCATAGTGTCCTTGATCACGGACAAGCTTTTCTGTGTCTTCCTTGATGAAAGTAGCCATTGATAATCTTGATGGAATAGGATAATTGCCCTTACTATTGCCCGTATCATCTTATAACAGGTAATCAGCGTTGTTTAATCACGGTCCCTCCACAAAGTAGCCGTGCATTTTCACACAATTAATATCAAACGCTATGAAAACAGACGTTTCTCACAGAGAAAGGTGTTTCGTTTGGATGCTGAGAACTCAGTGATAAAATTTTCATAAATAGTCCGTCACCCTTGAAGACTTACGAGTAATAGGTGAAACCAATAATTCGAACGCACCAAAGTAAAAACAACACCACGTGCGAAAAACAAACATAGAAATATGCTTATCCTATGCTTGCACTCACTCACTCACTCTCATATATTTGTGTGTACCGCTATCACGTGACTATTTCAACGTTTACTGTTCAATAGAACATTGCATTAGTCTGCATGCGACATTTTATTCCGGAGTAGGCCTATTAGTTATAATTACAAGTAGACCTATGAAAGATTCAATTAGTAATTGCTAAGGTTAATAAAAATATATTTGGATAGATCGCAGATTGATCAAATAAGAAATGAAAAGGATTCAGAAACAATGAAAAAGTTATACTCTTTGCTTCACTGTGATTTTATTCGTACACATGCGCTGTGAAATCGACAATAGTAAAAAACATGCTCAACAAACTATGTATCTGGCACTTGATAACGTAAATTGGGTCAGTTAACAGTCTATTGTTAACTTGTGTGATTGGCAAGTAGCCACCAAAGATACTGACAGCTTACCATCAATGCATAATGAGCCTTCATTGCGCAGAAATTGCGCTCTGAAGAAGGTTTTCTTATCCGGTCAAAACGTCCTGAGGTATTCCGCCATGAAGGCTCCTTCTATATCAATTTCACTCTAAAGTCCGATGGAACTTTAAAGTACTCACGAGTAACATCCCGAACAACTCGGAAAATTACACTATTTGGTGCCTGTGATGAGTTCATGTAAAATGATATCATGCCATGTCATTCCCGATTGGTCGACATACGTCCATTTTCATAAAAAATAAAAGCTAAACATTTGTTTAGTCAAGTAGAAAGGAATACGTCATTCATTATTTGGCTTAAAAGTATGTTGTTTGAAATCGTCGCATCTACCGTACCAAGAATTTTACAAACCCCTATCAGTTGATTTTCCAAGTACATCGTTTCTCTAGTTGGCTAAAAGTTTACATTCCAAAAGTAAAGTAGACATCTTAAATGTTCACATTTTCCTGTTCACATCTAATTTTGTGTACCTTAAAATGAAAAAAAAAGGCTGAAAAGAAGCGCGCTTATTTCGTCAAAACTTCAATGTATTTTTACGTACGACGTTCGCTCTTAGTTACATCTGTAGACATTAAAGTGGACATTAAATTTAGCAAATTTATACACTAGCTTATCGTGGGATTGAAAAAAATTCTAGTGTATCAGGATGTCCTGTCAAAGTGTAAATTTGATAGTTTAACATATCTTATGTGTTATTATTTTCAGCGTGTGTGTTACCAGATTTGACGATTGCATGACTCTAATGAGAGGAAGACATGTCAATGCTCAGCTGATTGATAAGGAGCAGGAGTTGACGATCTGCGAATTTGAGGTCATGGCTGGTCAAACTAAAGTAAATATTATAGAATCGACGTCACATGATGATGACAGTCTAACAAATATAAAACATCTCTTCAGTTTATTCTACTACGACGCATTTAAGTACCTTGCACGAAAATTGCATTCGTCATTTGACTTTTGGGATGACGTCACTAGTATTAATTATTTCACCTTTAGTTTATCGAGGATGGTAAATAAACAATATTTATGAGCATAAATATGCGAGTCGGTTGTCTTGTTGTCCTCAATAATGTCATTTTAACAGCCATTAAACGGACAATGCATGCATCGAGGATGGTAAATAAACAAAATTTATGAGCATAAATATGCGAGAGATTGAGATATTAACTGAGAATACATCATGTTATAGAGTTGTTTTCAAGGTTCATGGTAAAGTAATTTTGTCGGTTTTTTATGTCAAATCGAAGCATTGCATCACAGATGTCAAGATGACGTCATTAGTACACAGCAGGCAGGCTCTAATCGGAATTAACAATACAGTCCCTAACACCTTGTCGCTGTCAAGATTACATCGGGACACATGGCAAAGGTTAAAAACAAGTAATTATGCAAACTGCGGGTAACAAAAAGAGGCTGTGCAGCTGACGGAAATAAACAAGGTCATATCCCTGTCAGAATCACCCGGCGCTCTACAAATTTGAGTGTCAGCCAGGTACCTTGATTCCAGTTTTAAGACAAAAGACCAGCACCGTTGCAAGAGCTGTGCCGACTATTCTGCTCAACAATGCGAGGTCTCTTATCAGAAAAGTATTACAATCAATATGTGTCATGAATAATATCCACATCGCTGCTATGACAGAAACATGGTTTAATGGACAAATCATTGATAGTACTGTTGCAACGGAGAACTTTACATTATGTTGAAAAGACTGATCTGACAAGAAGGGAAGAGGAGTTGTGAAACTGACAAAGACAACATTGAGTCAATTTTGGGCACTGCCCGTCCACAGTGGTTGCCAAGATCAGTGTCACAATTTCTCATTGGATGCATTTATCATCCCCCTGGAGCAGATGGACAGACAATGAGTAATCATACCATATCAATAGTGGTAAGGTTAAAATCAAAGACACCTTACACTGGAGTTCTTGTTATAGGCGACTTTAATCGGACGGATGTGAAGAAAATGCGGAAGAGTTGTAAACTAAAAAATAAGGTCAAGGCGCCTACCACGGTAGTTGTAGTTTTGATTTCCTCTGCAATGATTTGAGTCAGCTTTACAATCAACCAATCTCGATTGTATCGAATGCATCCTTATACCATGCAACTGTAAAAAATGTCATCTAAAACGAATTTCACGACGTTCCATCAAAAACAGTTACAACTCGCCCAATGGAGAATTCTTGTTCGAGAGAATTTGGTCAGTGGATAACCATGTATCAGTGGTCAGAAGTACTCCAGGCTACAGGATCTAAAAATAAGACAAACCACTTTACCAATCTCATTTCGGCTGCTACGAAATACTTTCTTCCGAAGAAAAAGTCAATTTAACCAACAGATAAGCCCTTCATGACATTTCACATAAAATACATGATCAGTAAACGACAAAAATCGTATGCTAGCGGAAAGCTGGTAGTGTACAGGCATTGGAGAAATATGGTAAGCAGAGAGATAAATTCCGCCAGAAAATGTTATTTCTTATCTCAGGGAGGAACTGGACATTTAAAACCTTGTTATAGTAGACAGCAGTGGAAAACTGTAAACAAATTAAGTGGACGATCTACGAATTCGAACGGTGCTGAACTTTTTATCCCAGGTAAAACCCTGAACGGAAATGACCTTGTCGAAGCTATCAATAATCGTTTTATTTGCATAACATAGGATTATGAACTATTGGACTATGACACTTCGTTACATCCTTGCCAACCGGAATGCCTCTATCAACAGTGAAATGTATTAGTTTGGTGAAGCAACTTAAATCCCTTCCCAAAAGCAAGAAGGGAGGTCCGGATGGAATTACTAATGCTGAAAGAATTTATTGAGAATTTAGCAACCTAAATTAGTAGATATCCTCAACGCCTCCATTCAAGGAGAGTTTGTGCCATAGTCAATAAAACGGGCGAATATCGTTCCCATCCAAAAAGTTTCCAGTCCAGGCTAATTGAACGACTTCAGGGCAATCTCGGTGACCAATACAATTAGTAAGCCAATGGAATCGCTTATTGAGAAGTTGATTAAGCATGACGTCATAGAAAGATCAACAGAAAACAATACACAGGTACAAAAAAGGCATCAGCTACTTTTGCATTGGTGGATATGATCCAAGCATGGTTAAACCAACTTGATCATCAAGGTCGCATGATCAGAGTCTGTTTTCTTGATTTTAGGTAAAGCTTTTGATAAAATTGACCAAAAGTTTATGTCTAAAATGTTAAATTTGGAAATGAATCCTACAATAGTTAAATGGGACGCCCATTTCCTTTCAAATAGAATACAAAGGGTTGTTTTAAACGGTTCTGTTTCTGTTTCGCAACAGGTAAACATGCGTGTACCCCAGGGTACCAAATTAGGCCCACTTATATTCATTAAAATGATCAATCACATCCACGACTGTATCAGTAAATCACAGTCTGTATTCATGGATGATACACCATTTTCTGACTCCTTGCAATGTAATTACACCAGCAAATCTAGCTTACAATTAGATCTTTAAAAGATTTATTCTTCGTCTGCTCAAAATAATACGAAGTTAAACCCCAGCAAAGAGAATGAGGCTGTTATCTACGTCCCTTTGGTGATTGGCCAAACGACTCTTGAGATGACGAATATTTATAAGTGTTTGGGTGTAAACCTTAATGATCAGATAAAATGGCATGTTCAAAATTTATTAAATTTTGAGGAAAGACTCTCAACCTCTTTATATTCTGCGAATTTTAAATAGGTATGGAACTAGAAAAGACGAGTTAAAGCTCATTTACATCACCTAAGTACGATCCTACCTTGAATATTCATGCATTGTTTGACAGAAAGGTCTAAGATCTTTAATCGAAAACGTACACAAAAGAGCCTTGAGGATCATCTTTCATTTTATTTCTACAGTGAGGCACTTAGTTTGTTAAACCTAAATACCTTGGAGACCAGACGTCAGCATATATGCAAAAAGTTTGCCTCAAGCGTTGTAAAGTCGAATCACATACTTCACTTTTTATCCCTAAAATTCCTTGCCACAAATACCATACACGTCGTAGTCAGAGGGTAACTTTCAAAAGCAGGAAAAATCGTAAGGACAACAGTCCTAGTGTGTATAGTGTCAACCTCTTGTATAAGAGATGTTAGAGTCTACCGTTTTTTGCTCACGTGTGAACACGTGAGCATATGTCGCAGCGATGTCTGTCTGTC
>LD417547.1:5945-25698 GCA_001465055.1 Ptychodera flava
GATGCAGTAGGTAAACGTAAAACTATTATCAAAGGAAAACACTTAAAAATCGGTCGTTTGAGGGTTCAATCTAAGGAGGAACTTAAAGAGCGCCCTCAACGACATATTTTAGTCTTTTCAAACGACGGATTTACAAGTCTGTCTCTGGAAGGACAGTTGAAGTATATACATCTCAGTCAGTAGAATCACTTGAATTAGTTTTAGAAATATAATGAATTGAATTTCTTTAAATTTTACTATTAAACCTGGAATTTTTTTGTCCTACAGCAGCAGAATATTTGTGTTATTTTTGTCTCCATACTTCAAAGACACGGATACCCAATCTAAAGAGGGAGGGAGTAGAAAATATTTCGGGAAGATCAGTCTTGTCAACTGAAACACCACTTTCTCTCTTAGACTTTAAACACCTAAACTGTTCTGTGTTTATTACTGTTACTAGTATATTTATTATATCATACCAGTATATTGATGGCACAAATGCAGCGATCTGATTGGTCGAGACGCGAAAAGAACCGTGGTACTTTGGTGATATACCACGGCTGGCATTCGCGCGAGCTCTCAGCTTGAGAAAAAAAAACGTTTTTTGACGTTCCACGCCAGAATTTCAATATACTGTTATGGTATAATAGCAATAAATCACACCCAGCAACAGTATACCACGAGATTTTGACCAGTTCACTTCATATATGCACTCGCTATCGCTCGTGCATATATGTCGTGAACTGGTCAAAATCTCGTGGTATACTGTCGCTGGGTGTGCTTTATTGCTTAAATATGCACCTGTAAGATGTACAATCAAGATTATTGAAGGGATAGATCCCATCTTCTTTACCACGCCAGTCACTGATTTCAAATTGTCTACTGCATTGAAATTCCTTCCCCTTTATACAAAAAAAAACAAGCTTATAGGAGTACAATTGGTGGATTCACTTATCAGACTCCATATACGTTCATGTGCTGCACAACATCTTAGTAAGCCACAGTCACCAGTTTTGTAAAATTCCGCTCTTCGCCTATGTGCCCGATCGACATGTGTCCATGTACATAAGCCTCTTCTCATACGCCGTATGCACACACGTCTAAGGGGCGCTCTTTAATGATTTCAATCGACTGTATGTGTGGTCTATTTTTACTCCTTCATTTATATAGAACAACACAGAGAACTTTGCCTGAATCAACATCATTACCATGTCATGTGTGAGGCATTTATATCAAAAGCGACGCATCATATGCTTGCTATTAACCTGATGCACTTACTTACATGGTACAAGTAGATGCACTTTATGAATTCCAATTGAAAACAATGAGATTGTCCCTCAAAACCCCAAAGGGTGGGGGAGCAAATTACGTACTTTAAAGAAAAAAAAACGGAAGAAAGTACAAGATTCATTCCGTTTTTACTTTAATATGCCACTGGTATAATTACGCCCTTCAAATGATTGTTAAAGTATTTCCTTTTGTATGAATGCAATTTGTGTTTGTCTATGTTGCTTTAGTATTTTTGTACAGCAACAGTTTTTTGGTTTGACGTTTATTAGTGTAACTTCTTCGAAAGGATGAGAATTATAAAGGTCCAAATGTCATCTGTTTCCCGTACCATCAAATACATAATCAATATGATCACCGAGTTCTCGCTTCGTCTTCAACAGCGCCCTCTACAGTCTAACATTTCACAAAGCTGTGCATCGGGCTGACAAGGACTGAGAACCAATGATTAAAATTATTTTCCAGCCTACTCCATTTTGTAAAGAACGATTCTGATTTCCTTTTGCTTGAATGATACTATGACAAAATATGATTCATATCATTTGCTTGCTATATTTTTTAAATATCACTGCCATGAAGTCTGGCTCTGTCCACAAGCGTCTGAAAGGACCACCTTCATTACACACAAGAACCGATTGAAAATATATAATGTGGTAGGCTGTATTCAAAAGACTCCTGATTGATATGAAATATTATGTATTAGGTTGTCTTTTAAATGAAAAGTCACAACAATTAATGGTATGGAAAAATTCTCTGCTGAGTATATCATACAAAAAATACATTTAACAAGTGCTTCTTGACATCCATCCAGTTTTTATATAGCTATACAAAGATTATAGTGAGCCGCATGTTCCAAGACACAATATTTAGGATTTATGAAACACCCCATCCATAACTTTTCCAGCATTCTTTGGTAGAGACAGGAAACCAAATGTTCCAGTTTAAGTTTAACAATAAATAGCAGATGTTGATAACTGTACTAAAACAACTTTTGAGACCCCATTTCCATACATTGGCACACTGGAAAAGTGAAAGTCACACTGGGTCACTTTTAATAGGAGGCAAATGGAAGAGTATACACACTCTGACTGGCCTTTTAGTAACAACTCAGATTTTTCGGTTAGAATAGGCCACGCATCGGGAGGCATTTTTAAAAAAACAGAAATTGTTTCCGATTTACCAACCCTTGCAGAGGTTGTTTGTGAATACAGTCTTATCACAATTTTGACTTAGCAAGATGTCTATGGGCTTTTTTCTTTTAGTGTTCCGTTGCAAACTCATCTTCGCTTGCCAAGGCCTGCTGTTCGGGCAGCCGGATGCTTCCCGAAATGCTGCCTGGCTAACGACCCGCGCTGGCGGACGATGTTGCAAACTTAAAAATAAATAAAACTTTTCCCCTTTAGAGACATGCAATATAGGGCTTTCTATAAATGCCATTTACTCTTTGATACAGAGCTAGCAATAAAAAACACCTCACCGTTTTGTTAGCTTTACTGAAAAGTAGTGTAACGCTGCAGCTCAGTGACCTGGACAAATTAAGGTTCAATATGACTCTTATTTTTGCTAAAATCGATGAACATTCTTCCACTATGTTGCTGTTGGAGCACCATTCAACTATTATGCCAAAAAGCAAGAATTAAAGGTACAGCTATGGTATCATTGTGCAATTTTCAGCAAAGTGTCAACTCTTTTTGGGAAACACAGTTAAAAGGTACACACAGGAAACTCATTGAACGCAAGAAACGGTCTCTGGTATATCGTTTCAAAACTTCTAGAGTGAGTGTTCGACAAAAGAGTACTTACAAGCCAAAGAGCCGGAATGATACACAAAACACGAAAGATTGTATGCTTTCATTTTATTTATACACATTGCTCGAAAATGATGGATTTGAAGTGGTTGTAACACTTCAGTACAAGGCGCCAAAACCTTCAAACCTTCAAAGTTAGGACTCGGACGTGAGCTCCATGACCAGGTGGTTCTTGAAAGACAGATATTTTATCAATTTATGGGACTGCCATCTTCGCTTGCCAGGAGTATTTGTTTTTTCGGGCGGGACGTGTTCGGTAGAGTATACTCTGGCGACTAACCATGCCACGCGGACGGTACGGTGCATAGTTTCGTAATGTTGCCTTTATTTGAAATATTTTCTCAATAAAATCAGTGACCCATACATCACCTAAATGATAAAAACACTGTTCAATAACTGCCTCTGGTAGTTCCGTTAGAGCGCTTCCATCACAATTATCAATCAATGTATTCGTCATTGAGTGCTTTACAATTGGATTAGTCCTTGGAAGCGAGCGTTTTCAATAATACGTTGAGACACAGTAAATGTCTCCCTCAAGCGCACTGGAGGAAACGACTCACTATCAAATAATCCCCTCAAACGATGAATAATGCCTGTTCCTACCTTAAACAAGTCTCTTTTATATTCATTTATACTAGGATAATGCTCGACTTTGTCAAATTCTTCGTATTTTTTTACACTATCACCACAAAAAACCTAAAAGTTGACGACAGACTTATTCTTATCTCTAGAGATACGTTAGGAAATGGACACATTTGACACCCAGTTTAGTTTCCTCTGGAAGGAATTTCTATCAAACAGGTATTATAAGTTATTTTACATGTAAAATAATATACAATGCCAGTACAGATCTATGTCTGACGAATTACATAATCTTCTTAACCATATTCTTTTATCGTTTGTGCATAAAACTTTTATACAGCACCTTGCTGGCTATGTAGCTCATAGTCTCCACCCTACACATATCTCTCTAGCCGTCTTGCAAATCAAGCACCAACGCCTAGCAAAACTAGGGACAGTTATGTTCGACTTTACTGACTGATATTCTTTGCTCAGACCGATTGGACAAGATGTCCCGACCTAGCTTAAAATTTTCCTCGTTGTCGAGAATCGAGATCTACACCATAGCTTAACGTAATGACCAGTGCGTGTCGCTGTTTAGAACTTCACCAGAACTTTCAGTAAATGTATCACTATCAGGTATGGATGCCTTTGTACTCCTGCAACTTGATTGGCGTATTGAAACTAGACGTTTTGTCATCAGACGCTATGAGATGTCACATGATTCAGGGTGTCTGAGTTTAGGTAATTGCGTCATACGAACTGTAACCTAGTTTGCTAGCTGTGGAGATTTCCATTGGCAGGCCGCCTTATCTGAAATCATGCAGTCAACAAGATGCCATGGGTATTAACCAATGGCTTCCTAGATGAAGGAATCGAGGGCGGAGAATCTTTGACCAATCAATGAATTGCGAAAAAAACATGAGAACCGCCCCTCGTTAGCCAGCTTGCTTAGTTACATTATACTACGGTTACAAGAACTTTGATATCAGGGCAGGAGACGCCCGACGAGACGGTAACGGTCTGTAGCAAGCAATTGCCTATAAGAGAATTAACAATTAGGTTACCGGATGTAAAATAAATGTTAATCGTCGAGTTCGGCCATAGACAGTCGAGAAAGTTTCTCGACTGTGTATGGTTCGACGATATCTTACAGCTAACTTATACCTTGTTCGTTATGCATCTTCAGCAAAGTTTATAAATTTCCAAACATTCAGAGATTATGTTGCATGGCAGATTTACCAATATAGTGTTGGATGGATAATAAAAGGATAAATATTTTGTAAAAGTACTTTGTTCACTATGGCAACACATATTATTTTTGAAAGACCGAACTCTGCATGCAATTTCCAGTTTTTTGTCGTAAATTCTACAGCAAGGCGTCAAAAACATGATAATTTTGTTTTTCTGCTGGCGTCAGAATACCTTTAAACATTTTAATCGTGTACTGGTAACATCGTGGTACAACAATGACATTAATTATTATGACAGGTTTTCAATCAAAATATAGGTATTTGAATACAAAACCAACTGATAATCATCATGGCCGGCCCTAATCTGCGCATATGAGGACAACTTAATTTCTGCGCAGAAGACTTTAAAATAAAAGCAGGATCGAAAAGCTACACCATACCAGTTTGGCGTGTCTCTTGACGAGCACCTCATAATACAGCGCACTGCACGTAGTTTCTGCCTCTTTTAGCTGATTTTAAACGCTAAAAAACAAGATGGCTGACGTTAATCCGCTGCGAATCTTGTTCGTTGATATAGCTAAAGAATTATCGCAAGAGAAGCTGGAGACTTTAAAACAGCTATTGAAGGGTAAACAGATCGCTGTTCGTGACATCGAACAAATGCAAACAGCTGAGGACATCTTCATCGAGCTTGAACAAATGGGGGTTATATCGGAAACGAATCTAGAATTGCTGAAAGAACTTCTTACAATCCTTGAAAGAAGACCCCTTGTCAATATGGTTGAAAAGTTTGAGGCAGAGCTGCGTAAAAGCTGCACGGGTGAAGGAGACGGACAACAGCATGACCAGAGCACAGGTAAGCTAGGGCCACTTTCGAGTGAAGATCAAAGTTACAAGATGCATACCATGGCATAACAAAAAAGTGTACAATCTAATTTTACTTTTTTTGCATCGCTGACATATATCATACTACTAGTCGGACGGCGGCGGGGATAAACTATCGGTCCCTAAATTTACAAGCCGACAGGACACGGAGGTATAATTTCCCGCGAACGCTTTGCACTCTGTATAGCAAACCAAGCATCGCAATATTCGACAAATAGAAAATGAAACGGGGAAAGCCTATTGGTATTATATAGATATGGGCTTTGCATTAGCAAATGTAATTATTACAGATGAGATTATGTTCTTACAAATGTAAATACATTCATTACAAACAGCGTTAAAATTCATGAATCCGCAGATTTTTACTCATAGGAAGGCAAGCTTCACTAACATTGATTTGACAACTTTAAAGGGATGCAATTCATATTTCAATATCTACGCCAATGAATTACAACTAAAACAAAATTTACGCTGCACAGTACAATTTTAATAATTATTCATAATTCCTGTCAGTCACATGGTGAATACCAAGATTGTTTTCTCAATGTTCCACTTCAGTGAAAAATGCTGCCGTTATCGTGTAATACCTGAGTGTCTGATCCTCATAGGCAAAAATGTTGTAGTACAATTTAAGAAACCGATAAATGTTTTCTGGTGTAATATTGTCAAGGAAATTGAATTCAACGGGTATTTTCATCATACATTTGGGGGACCGATTTTACGGTTCGTAAAATCGAGAAATGGTCAGTGTACGGAGGGAAGGAATAGCCTTAGAAAATTACCATATTTTTTCTCATTGATCAGCGGATGAGGGTTTATTTTTCTATCTCAATTTCCCCAATATACTGATATAAGGGTGAACAGAATTTTCACCGGGAGCCTGCAGTAATATAACGTGTTATGGCAACTTTGCACAAATACGAGCACGATGTACTCGCGGACTACAAGGTATATGAACCGACATCAAGTTTCTGGCAGTTACTTCCCAAAAGTGTAGAAAGTAGAGACCATGATATAGCAACTGGCAAGGATAGACAACACAGGTTTTCGATGACACAAAGGATTATAATAGTTTTCTCCAAATCGCCTTTATCTTCTTCTCTGACTCTTACAAAGAAAGAATTACATCATTTACGTCTCCTAAGTCACCCTCGTCAAAATATAAAAGTATTGATATATCATAACATTTTACACTCAACCTTTGAATTTGAAATCAGTACATATGTCAGATTCAACGAGGGCATAATAGGTTCCCCACATTGACGGGACTCTTTTTCACGTTCTTTGGATGAAGGAAGTTTTCTGGGAGTTACCGAGTACGGAGCAACAAGGTCGCCGGCCTCCCCGTGAGAATAATGAAAAGCACAGTGAGCGCAGGGACTGTGCGAAAAGTTTGCAAACATGAACAAGTCATGACTGTAAAGAACATAGAGAATGTGGTCATTCAGAGTCCGTTGGTTAAAAGTGATCATTTTGGCAAAATGAACCTAAATATTCCGAAAATTCTTGTCGTACTGGCTTTTTTTTGAACCTTGAATAAGGTCGTTCAATTTGAGTCTTCAACTTATCGTCTATCACAAGCATAACCCGTAAAAATGTGTCAATCGGTAAATATTTATGACCACAGTTCAAAATATAACGAAAACTACATTGATTGGCGGTACAGGTAGACTGGAAGATCCGTCATTCGAAGCAAGCTGTTTACCCTTCCTCGAGCGATTCGTTAAGCAGCCTCCAGTCAACGGTAAATGTGGTTTGGCAAGGATTTGTAGTCACTCTACCCATCTGATTTACTTCTTGTTGTCTTGAAGCTTATAAGGCGGTGTCTACGTATGTGCGAATATACCTCGGACCAAGAACTAAATTGTGTTCAAGTTCTAGTATGTATTGACGAATCAAGGTTGTTGGTTCAACGATAAATATTCACAAATTTCGCCGAAACCAAAATATCGCGAGGATGAAGTTTAAAAAAACATCACAATTTGGCGATGGCCGACAACTGCCACACTATACTAACATCCTTTACGGTTCCCATAGAGTTACACACAGTAGAATGGTAACCCTCAGTCGCTGCGATGCAAAAAGAAAAGCAAATCAGAATGTAGCGATGGCCCAGAACTGCCAAACTTGTCTAAGTAGGTTATCATTCCATGTGATATATTGAGCGCATTTTTGCTTGCCTTAGTAGGAATATTTCATTGCCCATTTATTACTTTTAGCACTTTTCAGCCACACGGAGTCCAGAATGCGAAATTACTGACGCGGTTGCTACATTCTGACGTTTTCCCTTTTTTCTTGTGACCGAGGCCATCCGTTCGACTGCGTATAACTCAAAGGGAACCGAAAAGGACGCTCTTCTACTGTTGCAGCTGTCGGCATTGTTGAAATGAATTTCATTTCATTTGCATTTTACTTTTAATTTACTTTTATTTTAATTTGATTTACATTTTTTTATTTAACATTTTCCGTTTTAATCTTACATGTAATATACTTTATATGATTTTCATTTAAATTTTGATTTTATGTTTTTGTTTGTACACCGATAAGATGTTTTTAATGAAATGTTCCCCGTTTTTTTAATCAAAAGCAAATCATAATCAAACAATTTTGGTTTCCGATCTCTATAGTTTGATTTTATTTTTACAAAACACACAAAAATGTCCAAATTATTTTATTTTATATGCAAGCGTTTTTTGTTTTTGTTTCAATATTACTTTGAATCATTTCCATTAAAATAGCTAACATAAAACTAAGCACACGATTAATTTTGACGTAGTTTCATCCGTGGCAGCTTTAGACCATCATAGATTAGATTTATGTTTTAGGCCAACCCGATCCTTCTTGTCTGACTGTTGCAATGAAAAGAAAGTTAAATTTGTCAACTCATCACCCTCGACTAAATATTAAAGCACTGATGTCTCATAACATGTTTGAGTCACTCTCGTAATCAGAAAGCACACCCAAGACATACCCGAAATAAGAACACATCTGCAAGTCAAGTGTAACGCGCGCTTAATAGCTTCCCCTCCTCGACGACCGCTCATTTAACATAGTGGATGTCGCGAAACACGGTTTTGGGAGTGACCGTACACGAAGGAGATTAAAAGTTGGCAAGTATAGAAATGTAATGATTTCAAGAGCATAGAGACTAATGTGATCCTATAGATGCAACGTTCGTCGGTGAAAAGTGATTATTATAGCAAATTGACCGAAACTCGGAATATTTTCGTCAATCTGGCTTGTTTTAAACTTAGAACTGTCGTTACGTTGTTCAACACGCTGTCTATCACAATCGTGACGCTATTAAAACTGTCAATGGATAAATGTTAGCGGTGTTCAGGAATGCATTGATTGACGGTAGAAGTAGATGGAAGATCTATCGCTCGAGGCAGGGCTTTACCCTCCCTCAAGTGAATATCTTTAGTATACGGTAAAGGTGGCATAGCCAGGGATTTTGTCGTTCTACCCATCAACATTACTTCTCGTTGTCTCGAAGCTACAAGGCGGAGTCGGTATATCTAAGACCATAACATATCGTTTTGTACATTCGGTTACTTTCAGTACCAACGCTTAACTGGATTGAAGAGTACAATCAAACTCTTAGACTATACTGCGGTAATGTTTGTCGATTCAAAGATGAAAATATGTAAATTTTGGCAAGACTAAAAAGTCACGAAGAGTATAAGTCCTCGGGTATCATGTTATAATGGTTTTAATTCTACATACGTGAAGTATGACGAATTGAAAAACTGAAAAAAGCATGTTTTTCAATTTGATGACTATATGATTATCACATTTAGTAACATATATATTTGTCTGTCAATACGTTTACTCGAAAAACACTGTTAAATATTTTTCTACGAGACTGACGTAAGTTTGAATATTGTATTTTTGTCACAATGAAACAATATATCCTTGTAAAATTCCAAAAATACGACACTATTGAAAACCCTGATACTTCAAACTATAGCAAAATTAATTTATTCTTGATTTTGCAATCGACAGGTTCACCACTACTTAAACGGCGCAAATATTTTGATGACGCACAATATCCAGGTAAGTAAATATAGTATAATATCAAGTTTCATTTCATTTTGTCACGATCCAAAATGCTCAAATTGGTTTATTTCAGTACCCTTATGGCTGGGGTTTACCTTTAAAATACTAATTTTTGATCTTGTAGAAAATTTTCCTTTGAACTTGTTTTAATTGTCTGACTAAAATTCAGTAAATTGAAGCCTTTAAAGGCTTTGCTTCTCATTCTTGCGTACGTCACATCAGTGCTTTTCACGTTGGATTGATTAAAAACTTGGAAAATGATCGAATTTACGTAGGATGCGGAAAATGCCAATTTGTGTAGGCTATATTTCTTCGTCATCTGTTCTCAAAATTACCGCTGATTGAAAAAAAATGATTTTCCTAGTTTCATGTTGGTCATTGTATTTTGTGTGCTAAAGCGACGAACTAAAATAGTCACCCTAATTTCGCAAATATCGTAGCATTCATAAGATTTCCTTTTAATATTCAATAGCAAAATTATGGAAAAAAATATACGGTTAATCAACACAAAGGCAGTTTTTATTCATATTAGGAGTACACAAGAAGTTAAATATTTCGCACATCATAGATATGTTAGCACGCTCATTGAATAGTAATGACATTATTGCCCTCAACTTTTCAAATACAATCCAGCTTCTCGGGAAACTCTTCTTGTAGATTAAATTGTCAATTCAAGAATTTCCACGGTTTTACATTAAATATTCACATACCTGTAGGTACCCTTCTTCGCTATTTGAATAGGCTCGATGAAAATAATTGGTACACAATAAATGTGTCAAAGTAAGGTATAGACATTGTTCCTCGTCCTACTTAAAGTGTCTACGCTACGTCCAAAACAATAACTTTTAAAATCAATCTGCATGCCTTGGAGTTAAGTTCTACCCATATCTCACATTGAGAGTTGCACGCTGTAGATAAGCTAGTAAAAGTTGCAGCTGGGTGTGTCCCCTAAGAGCCCACTCCGAAGTTCACACGAAGGTTTATTTCACTCCTCTAAAGCTTTACTTGAAAATAACTGTGAATGTGAAAAGAGGAATTCTGTTTACCGCTGAACTACCTCACTCGGTACAATTTCTCCACTGTTCGTTTTATGTCTGCGTGAACGAAGGCGGTTCGGTGGTGAATTTTACCCAAGTCCCAATGGTTACTTTACTTGATGCCCCCTAAATTGAGAAATTTGACGCGCGTCTGTCTCGGCAAGAAAATTAAAGAGTACTCGATGAAATTGTTTTCAGTCGAGTCGGATTTCCGCCTTTTTCAATGTACAACTACCACTGCTGGGATATAAAACATTTTATAACACGCCACATGCTCATTCCGTGTAGCGATTCGCCAGAATACGTCACGTGACGAGAAAATAGATACGTTTAGTCCCCATCGGATCGACAAAAGTGACGTCAGAGGGTATTTTTTGAAAAACTATTTCCCTAGGGAAATAGTTTTGACCAAATTTGGAAAAGTGCCCGGTCACGTGACCGTGGTGTCGTCTGCAGCTTTGCAACAATGGCGGGTGACTAGAAAGTGATGTGCGTCCGGGATAGGTGACGACACATTCTCTAAAACAGATTTTCCAACATTTTCCAACATTCCAACAGCGAAGGAACTTCAACAGCTCATCGACGGAAAAGATTAAAGACTAAGGATGTCGCTAGGTATGCTTAGAATATTTTTTGAAAGAAAGTGGTACCACGTACAATTGAAACCGCTGTGGAAACGTCGCCCAGTAAACTTGTCACAATGGATTGTTGCGGTACAAAATATCAAAACACATTAAAAACTATATAACAATACAACATGAGCATGTGGTGTGTTGTAAAACACCTATAGCCTGGTCTTTATTCGGGCTATAGCGCCCGTCTATTACCCCTCGTGGCCGTGTGTTACCAGAAACACATCGCTATACCCCTCGGCCTATGGCCTCGGGGAATAGCGATGTGTTTCTGGTAACACACGGCCCCTCGGGGTAGTAGACGGGTGCTATAGCCCTCATGACCAGGCAATAGGTGTTTACTATTACCTCCATGCAATGCCGTAGTAGACAAATAGACGCATTTTACTTTTGAAATTTCGTGAATTGCCACTAAGTTATTGTCAAAGTGACTGTCACAGTCCGTCTATGACATTAATCATCGTGACAGGTTTCAATCAAAGTATTGATATTTGAATACAAAACCAACTGATAATAATCTTGGCCGGCTCCAATTTGCGCATATAAGTGAATTTCTGCGCAGAGTGTCTTAAAATAAAAGGAAGATCGAAAAGCTAGACCATACCAGTTTGACGCGTCTCTTGACGAGCACCTTATAATACAGAGCGCTGAACGCAGTTTCTGCCTCTTTTAGCTGATTGTAATTGCTAAAAAACAAGATGGCCAAAGTCAATCCACTGTGCAGCTTGCAGCTGAAGAATTATCGCAAGATAAGCTGGAGACTTTAAAACAGCTATTGAAGGGTAAACAGATCGCTGTTCGTGAGATTGAAAAAATGCAAACAGATGAGGACATCTTAATCGAGCTTGAGGAAATGGAGCTCCTGTCGGAAACGAATCTAGCATTGCTGAAATACTTTCTTAAAACCCTTAAACAAACACTCCTTGTCAACACGGTTGAAAAGTTTGAGGCAGAGCTGCGTAAAAGTTGCACGGGTTGAGGAGACGGACAACAGCATGGCAATGGCACAGGTAAGCTAGGGCCACTTTCGCATGAAAATCAAAGTTACATGATGCATACAAGGGGATTACACAAAAGTATATGTTATTTTACTTTTTTGCATCGCTGACATATATTATACTACTAGTCGGACGGCCACAACGGGAAAAACTATCGGTCCCTAACTTACAAGCCGAAAGGAAACGGAGGTCTAATTTCCCGTGAGCGCGTTGCACTCTGTTTAGCAAACCAAGCATCGCAATATTCGACAAATAGAAAATGCAACAGGGAAAGCCTATTCGTACTATACAGATATGGGCTTTGCGTTTACGAATGTAATTATTACAGGCGAGATTATGTTCTTACTAATGTAAATAGATTTGTTACAAACAGCGCGTTAAAGTTTATGAATACGCAGTGACTTTTACTCGCAAGAATGCGAGCTTCAATAACATTGATTTGACAATTTTGTAAGGGGTGCGCTTCACACTTCAATATCTATGTGTACAAAGTGCAATATAAACAAAATTTACGCTGCCCAATACAATTATTTTTAGTAATTATTGCCAGCCATGTGTGAATACAATGACATTGTTTTCTCAATGCTCCACTTCAGGAAAAAATACTACCGTTATCGTGTAATACCTGACTGTCTGATTCTAATATGTGAAAATGTTGTAGCACAAAATTAAGAAGTCAACAAATGTTTCTCTTTTATCTGGTGTAATATTGTCAAGGAAATTGAATTAAACGGGTATTCTCATTATTGTCAAGGGGGACCGATTTTATAATAACGGTTCGTAAAATCGAGAAATGGTCAGTGCACGTAGGGAAAGAATAACCTTAGGCAATTAACCATTTGTTTCTCATTGATCAGTGGATCGGGGTTTATTTTTCTGTTTCAATTTCACAATATGTTGATATAAGGGTGAACAGAATTTTCACCTGTACCCTGCAGTAATATAACGTGATAACTCCGTCACGTTCCGACTTTGCACAAATACTAGCACGATATACTCCTAGACTACAAGGTGTGAACATATACCACGCTACTGGAAGTTACTTCCCAAAAGTAAGTGTGAAGAAAGTATCAACTGTCACGGATTGACACAGTTTTTTTGTGACACAAAGATTATATTAAAGTTTTCTCCTAAACTTCCTTCTCTTCTTCTCTGACTCTTACAAAGAAAAATTCAAATCATTCACTTCTCCTCAGCTACCCTCGTCAAAATATAAAAGTATTGGTATCTCATAACATTTTACACTGAAGCTTTGAAATGGAAATCAAACATGTCCGAAAGCAGTACACATGTCAGATTTAACGAGGGTATATAATAGGCAAATCCCCCCCCCCCGCGTTGACGGCTACTCTTTTTCACGTTCTTGGTGGCATGGAGCACGTTTTCGCTCGTTACCGAGTACAAAGCAACAAGGTCGCCGGCCTTTCCGTGAGAATAAGAGTGTGATCATTTAGAGCTCGTTGGTTAAAAGTGATCATTTTGGAAAAATGAACGTAAATATTCCGAAAATTCTTGTCGTACTGGCCTTTTTGGGAACCTTGAATAAGGTCGTCCAGTTTTAGTCTTCAACTTGTTGTCTCTCACAAGCATAGCGCGTCAAAATGTGTCAATCGGTAAATGTTATAGTATTTATGACCACAGTTCAAAATATATGACGAAAAATACATTGATTGGCGGTACACGTAGACTGGAAGATCCGTCATTCGAGGCAAGCCGCCGCTGTGTACCCTTCTTTGAGCGATTCGTAAGCATCCTCCAGTCAATTGTGGTTTGGCAGGGATTTTTAGTCACTCTAACCCATCTGCTTTACTTCTTGTTGTCTTGAAGCTACAAGGTGGAGTCTACGATTGCGCGAATATACCTCGGACCAAGAACTAAATCTGTGTTCGAGTATTTATTGACAATTCAAGGTTGTTGGTTCAACGGATAAATATACACAAATTTCGCTGAAACAAAAAAATTGCGAGGATGAAGCTTAAAAAAAACATAATTTGGGTAAGGCCGACAACTGCCACATATGCCAACAACCTTTACGGTTCCCATAAAGTTACTCGCAATAGAATAGTAACCCTCAGGCAAGGCGAGATAAAAACAACAAATGAGAATGTTGCGATGGTCGAGAGCTGACAAAATTTTCTTAGTAGGTTATCATTCCATGTCACGTGATGTGATATTCTGAGCGCATTGCTTCTTGTCTTAGTAGGAATATTTCTACATGTAATAAATGTGCAGACACAGTATGTAACAGGGGCGATAAAATTGCCGATGCGTCTTGATTGCCGGGTGCACGCATGGCAAGCGTCCGCTCTTCGGTAAGAGCCTAAATTAGGCCGGGCTGCAGAGGGCGCCTGGCCCGGGGCAAGTCCTGCCGCCCTGGTACGTTTCGCCGCCAATGTAGCCTAATGCCCAGAGTAAGTATTTTTGCCTTCTGAGATGTTTGGCCTTCACACAGAGTATGGGCGAAAACCAAAATTCTCCGAAGACAAAAATACTTCGTCTAGGGTCCAGGCTACAGCCTGTGGTACAAGCGAGCCTCTCGCGCCTTCGACACTCGCCGTCGGGCTACGCCGGGAAAGTCTTAATCCTGGACCCTTGCCACAGTAGCCGCGTTAGTGTTTAGATAGCCAAATAGGGCACAGGGCTGGCTGTGGAGACCATTGACAGTTTACCTCGGGCCTGCAGTCGTTCCGAAAATCAAGCTTATCCATGCATGTAGAATGAGCGCTCCGTAATCCTGCGGATGTTTCACGCTTAATATTCTAACTTCATTGTCAATTTTATGTTTTCGTTTGCTCATTAAATACTTTTATTACTTTTGTCAGCCACAGTGAGTCCAAAACGCGAAATTAATGACTCGAGCCTCGGCTTTGGAAACTTTGAGCGCACTCGTTGTGGATAGGTCAGTCATACCATGGTTCGGTATACAACAGGGATTAGAAGACAGAAAAGGTTCTGAGGCCCCTTTCTGTACCTTCACTTCACATTTTAGACTCACTTCGGTTAACAAACTGCTAATAGTAATAAGTGTCTCAATGAAATAATAAAAGTGGCAACGGCATTAGTATATACACGCGACACAGCAGTAGGCCCGCCGAAGACTGTCAACAGTCTCCCTGAGTGCCCTATTTGCCGACCACTAATATAATCACAGTGGTAAGTGTCCAGGAATATTACTTTTCAAACAAACCAAAGGTAACGGCCTAAGAGCGAGCGTCGAAGGCACGAGAGACTCGCTCGAAATGTACGATCGGCGTTGGCCTTGCGCCGGGCCAGAGCCGTTCTCAGCAATCAGACCCAGACAGAGCACGCTTGCCACGCACGCTGCACTTCTTACCCGACCTTCAAGACACATTGGCGATTTATCACCCTTGTTCCTTTCTGTTACTTACATGAAGAAATATTCCTACCCTGACATGACAAATGATGACCTCCCGACGGCAGGAGTCGAACACACTTTCAGAACAAAAACTCTGTTCAAACCCTTTCTAATTGCTTAACAATTTCTTTAGAAAACTTCATGTTACCGCAGAGCTGCAGAGGTACCTCAGACTTGACCACGCGGCTCGGAAACACAAATAGTTCACACGCGACTTTAACAAATGTTCGATGATGAGCACAATTGTAAGTCCGACTTTCATGTCCGCCACATGAAAGTCTGCGACAACACACGCAATTCACTGCTAAGCAGCGTCCAGTTCAGCCACCACGGGCGCAGCCATTTTAGATCTTTGTTTACTTCCGGTCGGCTTCGGGGACATGCCGAACTAATCTGAAGTCTTCCTCTGCTAACTCCGCGCATCGACAAAAGTTCAGTGGAACAATCATAAATAACGTTCTCATGACAATCTCAGACATCTGACTGAATTCATAAACGGAATAAAGTTCGCAGTTAAAACACAATTTGCTGCAGAAAGATCAGCTTTCAACTTGTGGTGATACCATCTCAGCGTGCAGTGCGCATATTGCATATATACGGCACGGCTTTCAAAGTAAAGTAGAGGATGGCGTAGGGTTTAAATAAACAGTCCGGTCCGCATAAAGTTCGATCTCTGCCACTCACCGGTTTCTTTACATATCTGCAGACTTGAGTAAAACTCAAAATAGAGAAATATCTGACTTAAAAAGCACACGCTGACACTCGAACCTTCCAGTGCAGCTTGCAACGGAAAACATTCTCTGGAAAGTTCCCGTCTTGGACTCCCTAGGTATACAGTGATAACACACAAGAACTCCCAGGCAAAATAGAAAATACACAGGTCCTCCATACATAATTTATGAGAAGATATGCATTATTTCTTTTAAATATAAAACTAGCTAAATCTGTGTATTTATAGACTCTTGATTATTGATATTAATGTACTTGATAAGACTAGGGTAGTTACCAGTGCATGTTTGAGCAAGAAATTTGATTTTGGAATTTCACCGAATTGTTAATACACTATCTTGTCAGGGGAAACTATGAATAATTTTTTTCCAATACAAAAGTAGTTAAATCTGTGTATTTGTGTACGCTTGATTATTGATATTAATGTACTTGATTAGACTAGGGTGGTTACAAATGGATGTTTGTGCAAGAAATTTGATTTTGTAATTTCACCAAAATGTTGATTCACTATCTTGTCTATGAGGAAACTATGAATAAGTTTTAAAATATAAAACTAGGTAAATCTGTGTGTATTTATGTACTCTTGATTATTGATATTAGTGTACTTGATTAGACTAGAGCGATTTTAAGTTCATGTGTGTGCAAAAAAATTTGATTTTGGAATTTCACCAAAAATGTTGATTCTCTAGTATGTGAGGAAACTTTTTCAGCCCGGGTTAACAGGGTGCGAAGGGTTAATGAATAAAATCAGATGAATTTTTTTTCATTGGGGGAGACACATTTTACAATTGATGAATTGAGGGGGGTTAAATTTTAGAAATTTGATTTGGAGGGGGGGGGTCGCATTTTACATTTCATTTCGCTTAAATTCCACCGACCCCGACCCCTCCCAGTAAATTACGAATGCTCCCTAACGCGGGTGTGATGGGTTCCCCAACCTTGAAGGGCGCTCATTTGTCGGCGTTTTGGGTTGCGCCAGCACTCTTTCGTTGAGTGACTCTGTTCGAAGCAGTTGGGTCACCATACGCTATGTCGGAATAACGAAAAGATGGCAAACATGATAATCTCATAACTTGTGAAGAGCATAAAGAGCCTGATCATTTACTAAGAATCCGTCGGTTAAAGAGTTATTATTTTGGTTAAATGAACCTAAATATTCCGAAATTTCTCGTCGGATTGTGTTTAAACTTTACATAATCCACGATGACAATCAATATGAATAAATGTGTAGAGTAATATGCATTGATTGGCAGTAAAGGTAGACTGGAAGATCCGTCACTCAAGGCAGGGCTGTGTACTTTTCTTTGAGCGACTTGTAACCATCCTCGTGACTACGATAAAGGTGGTTGGGCAAAGATTTTTGTCACTCTACTATTCAGCTTTACTTCTTGTCGTCTTGAAACTAAAAACCGGAGTCGACGTTTTTGCCAAAACACCTCGCACCTAGAACGATTTTGTGCATTTTACTTACTATCAACAATCTAATGGATTGAAGCGTACAATCAAACTATAGTTGCTAAATCTGCCTTCAAATATTTATCGTCAATTCATGTTAGTTGGTTCGAGGGGAAAAATTCACAAATTTCGCCGAGACTAAAAGATCGCGACGATAAATTTTCGCGTATTTTTTCATAGCACTTTGCATTCTAAACGCGTTCAGTATAGAGAAAATGAAAATTAAGAACAGCACTCACTCTAGTTAAAAAGGATAAATATTTATTTAGTCTATCGCGTTTAGTGAAATGAAATTTTTGATGGTGTATTCATATAATGATAAACACAATAGCTTTCCATGATTGATGTAAGTTTAAATTGTATTTTGTGTCATATAATGAAAAATAAAATCTAAACATGAACTCATTCATGGTCTTTTCTCAAGTTCCCATAGTCAAATTTATGATACTATTGAAAATCGTGCTATTTGCAACACAAAATATAATATTCTTGTTGGTTTACCATTGGCAGGTTCAGCGGCAAGTGAGCATCGCATACATTCTCCTGACACGCAAAGCACTACTGCAATTACAGCGTCAAGATATCCAGGTGAGTAAATATATGGTCTAGTAAGTTTCAGTTTTGCACTCTCTTGACAAAATGTACACGCGATTGCGCAGAATAAATTGAAATAATGTTTTGTCTTAAAGGAGAAGGTGTACTATGCAGTTAGTAATAACTTTAAGGTTCCAAGACAAGAAATTGACCATTTTAACAATTCTCTAGTGTTTAATTAATAAGCTCAGAAACCCCGTAAATTGTATATTTTCGGAAACTCTAGATATAGGGGAACATTTTGGCTACTGTAGTGTCAACATTGTTTACATAACTATCACGTGACAGGTAATTTGCATCATCTTTCAAAACTCGGTTTTCCCTATGTTTTGTTTCAATGCTTTGAGATATGTGGCTGAAATTTGTGTGAGTGCAAGCGGTTCTAAGCGTCTTCAAAAAAGTGTCTCAGACTTTTTTTAAACCTTCTTGAACAGTTTTTGTTACAGAAAAACTTCCAGAGCAGTGAATTTAACCGTAGTTGATTTCTTTAAAATTGTGCTCCAAAAAAACTAAGCAAGATATAAAAAATCTGAGACTCACTTTTGAAGAGCGTTGTGACAGCTTGCATTCTAACAAGTTTGAGTCAGATATTTTGAAGTATTGAGACAAAACACAGAAAAAAACGATTCTTGTTATGTTATGCAAATTACCTTGTCACGTGATAGTAATGTAAACAATGGTGACACTGTGGTTACCAAAATTTTTCCGTATACCTAGGCTTTCAGAAAATGTATACTTTACGGGGGTTCTGAGCTTATTAACCGTTAGAGAATTGTTAGATTAAAAAGGTCAAATTTCTTGTCTTGGAACCTTAAATAAATCTGAAATGTTTGTCCATTTTCGTGCCTCTTTTGCGTGTTTTCAACTCTACTCAACTCTACTATTAACTCACTTTAATTCTTGTAAAAATGTTACCTTTTCGTTATCTCTGGTTTGCGTAGTTAAAAATATCATTATCCATGCTGTCAGCAGTGTAAAATCTTCCATTTGTATTCTTAGAGTGATATTCAGTAAATTTAGGACAATAAAGCTTTGCTGCACGTCGATGTAGTCTAGCTGCGTTAGCGTTTTTCATTCAAAATGGGCACATCCCCTCTGTTACTCTTTGAATAAAAATAAAACTTTGTTTTCGAAAAAGTTAGACGGTAAAACATTTTCTT
>LD417547.1:37846-56415 GCA_001465055.1 Ptychodera flava
CTCATGAATACCTCGGCTTTCATGGATTTCAAGTTAGTGGATCTGCACAGTTTGCTTTCATCATTTGCGTGTGCTAATAATGAAACAGTGTCACTAGATGTTGACATCAAGTGTGATGTGAAGGACAAACTAAAATCCAACGTAACTGACACACTACACAAACTCCAATCGGTTGGCATTGAACTGTTATCTTTAAATATCACAGGTTCTGGTTGCTCAAACAAGGAAGACATCTTCTTGTATATTTCAACCATAATGAAAGACTTGTCGCAAGTTTCTGCTAATAATCTTCAATTGTACATTGAAGAAACACCTCTTCTAAATTTAGAATTGGTGAGAGAAGTACTAGATGGTCTTACAAGTAATCAGCTACGTAAGTCTTTTGAGGTAATATTCTGTGATGATTATGTTGATTCAGAGGAAGAATTTAAAGTGAAACTTTGGGCAAACTTTGGAAAATTTGAAACCGGTTACCTCATGAATACCACAGATTTCATGGATTTCAAGTTAGTGGATCTGCACACTTTGATTTCATCATTTGCATCGTTTGATAATGAGAGAGTGTCTCTGCTCGTTGAGATTAAGTGTGATGTTCAAGAAAAGATCGATTCTTTCATAACAAAGCTGCCACAAGGACTTGAACCTGCAGACATCGGACACATTTGTGTCACTTTATCAGGTTCCAGTAGTTTAAACAGTGAAGACATTTGTAGCCAAGCTTATGCTAACATGAAAGCCTTGTCGCAGGTGTCGGCCAACAAGATATATATCAAACGGTTACCCCTTGGAAATTTAGACTCGGTGGGAGATGTACTTCGTTGTATTAATAGCAATAGTTTACTGAAGTCTATTGATATTGAATTTTGTGAGGGTAATCTTAAACCAGAGGAAATGGGCAAACAAGAAATCTCAGTAAAGTTCGGAAAATTCCAACTTTCATACAGAATGAACAAGATGAGTTTCAGTCTCTTGGCTCTAAAAGAGTCTTTATCACAATTTTTATCGGTGGATAGTTGTGGTATCAAAATGGTCATTGAAATGAATTATGATCTCAAAAAAAACAAATGCACGGATTTTAGGGATGATTTTTCACATAGTGTTTCAGTCGATATTGAAAAGATGACTTTGCAGATGTTGAATGGTACTGACGTGAGTACTGAAAATATACACTCCCATATATCCAATATAATGGATTTTTTTTCAATGGTTGATTCAAAAGAATTTGTCATCAATGGATTACCTGCCAGAACCCTTGAATTTGTCAAAACTGTTCAGACTGACCTACTAATACGTGTACCGAATAAATTAACGCAAATGTCTTTTGAGCCGTTGTGTTTTCAGACTTGTAAAATGAAGTCTTCGGAACACTCAAAACTCGTAGCTAAGAGTAACAAACATACCTTGGAATTTGGGATTTGTAAATCAAAATTTGACATTCCCAGTTTGTACGAAGAGCTTCATAAAACCCTTTCAATGGACAAAGAAAGATTCATCGTAGATGCACTAATTAAATGCACTTCGAATATCAAGTTTGACAGTCAATATGTGTCATCTAGTTCAAAGAGTATAACGTTTAACAAAGTACAATACGTTGAAGAATCTCATGCGATGTTCCAAACCATTGAGGTCTTAGAAGGTTTAGCTGGAGTAAATACCCGACACTTTTTATACAAAAGTAAGGAATCTCTTGGGTATAATCTTTCAAGGTCAGTTGTGGATGCAATGCTACAATTTCAGTCTGCTGAAACGGTGGTTTTATCATCTGCTAGGCTATGTAATGATGTTGAAATAGCAGAGCACATTGACAAGTATGTTAATGATGGGATGATCATATACGGAGTCAAGTTTGATGGTAAACTTGTGTCCATACAAGGCACGTTTGCCAATGAAGCAAACACAACGTCTAAATTAATCGAAATTGAATTTGCTTTAAAGCACAAGTCAGATATTGATTTGGGCTATGATGATGTCGAGGTAAGCCATGCTATACTGGATGACAGCAATTCCTTGTCTAAAATATACAAGAACATTTGTTATTCTTTGCATAGCGTCTCTGATCTGAAATCACTCTGTCTTAAACTCTCTGATATTTCATCCACTGAATTTCGTACTTGTTATCAACGTATGTTTTTGATAGAGAATGTCCACAACTGTGTTTTAGCATTACCCTGTCTGGCCGAAGTGAGCATTATAGGCGGAAAAATCACCTCAACCGATGACTCTTCAAAAACGTGGGTAAAGTTGTTTACTAAAGAGTCACTAGAAATGTTGGAGTTCAAAGAGTGTGATTTGAATGATAGCTGTCAGTCAGCGATCATCGATAGTGTACGTAAGGCAGATGGACACAGATGCAGTGAACTAACGATAACATTTTATGATTCATTGTCCTCACAAAATGTAGATTTAATGAACGAGGAATTATTGGCAGATGGCTTTGTCTTGAGCGATACAGCTGGTTCAGCCTCACAAGGAGATATTGTCTTCAGTCTGAAGGGCAAATCTGTTAGTATTGTTGCAATCTCATGCAAAGAAATCAACGATGGGGATAGACTTTTCATCACATAGAACATTATCATCTCAATTGGTGGGTTATAAAAAGGGCAAAGAAAATTCATAATATTACCAGTGTTTAAGACAAAAGTCATCAAAGTTTTAATTGCGTCGGTGACTAAAACCTAGTTGAATAATAGCTGCAGGTGTTGCTTCCCATAAAATGCATTTTCATGGCCAACATTTAACACATATAAGTCCTCCCACATAACCACCTTACTCAGAGTATATATCAGAAATGTACATCATAATAATTGTAGCAAAAATAGGTGTAAACATTCCTTAGTCATTTCAGTACCACAGCTGAATTTTACAGCTACTCTTACACTGATGTTGATGTATTCACAAATGTGATACTTCCAAAATTACAGAGAGCACTTTATGTGCAAGAGGGACAAATTTACTCGATATAATAGTGTTACCTATAAATTCTGATCTCGTTGTGGACACGTATCTTCAACAAACATCCTTCTAATCCTTCTATAAGTCATCAGAGAGTCAATTTTTGGTAACAGGATTTTAGTTTTTTTGCTAGATCTTGATTCACTAGCTTGAAAATTCCTATTAGGTCAACAAAATATCAATGCGATGGTGTCATTAACATAGAATAAACGCAGTCATTTATTACACGTGCATGCCCTTATCCGGTATTTAGCTCTTTTCATGTTCACCAGAGACGATTAAGTGTGTGAAGAATTTAGCAATATCAGATTTATATTATCTATTCTTTGGTAAAAGTAAATCAATCTTGTGAAATTTACTTCTGATGTCAAAACAATTGAATTCCATACAGACATTCAACCTCAATGCCAAACACTACTTAAAATGATGTGTCTACTTTGATCACTGTTTGTCATGTGAAACAGTTAGCATTAATGATAATCACAAAACGCTGTATGTATCATATCAAACAAAGTTGTCTAGACACATGGTAGAAAAATTTGACTTTCTTATAGCCATTGTCAGCTCCTGTAAACATGGTGTTCTCACTGAAAAATGAGAACAAGAGAAATAAACCTTCAAAGAAAATGTTTGTAAATATACTGGTATGTTTGCATTTGTATGCCATCGTAGGCTCAACGGAGCCATTTTCTTTCATCTCAGAGAGACTGGGTTTCTCACCACACAAAAAGAGTATCTCTGCTAATAAAAATTCTACTATCATACTAATTACTTTTTGAATGATACATGTATTTAATATACTGCTATATTTTTCATGTAACTGAAAGGTAACTTTGAATTTTCATGATCCAATAGATCAGTGTTCTTCGGATATTATTTTTTGATTTTGCTCGTGTATGTACATGTCTCAAGACTTTATATTAATTTCTTTTTTATATTTTCCATGAGACCAATGGAAACATGTTTTATGCCATTTCGATACAATGCAGTAAATGTTTTTAAAGTTTTAGTTGTTGCAGTAATTTTTCTGTGTTTTTATAGGCTTTTAAAAGGTTGTTTTTAAATAAGTAAGGCACTCTCAATTTATGAATTCTAACAATTCATGGGTTTTACCTGCTTGTGCAAATGGCTTTTTTTCATATAAAGAAACATAATCTATTTTTATCACATTTCTTTTTGAATTGCCATATCCTGGGTCAGCCATCTTTAGCAACGATCTTATAAGACAATTTTTTTTCTGTACTAGGGTTTTGACAAGAACTTTCTGAATTATCATGATTTGTTTCTTAAAATATCAAATCATGTGGTGATTTTTCATATATATCATAATTTTATGAATGATGCCGATATTTGTTCAAGATTGCTATAACATATAAATTGCTGTATTATTTTTCTTCGTAGTCAAATTTTTCTTTCTAACTTTGCTGTTAGCGACGTGGAGCTTATCTAATAGGTGGATATGTGGCGTCATCAGTCTAAGCGCATCTGTTGTCCATCAACTTTTAACATTCAAATCTGCTTCTTCAAAACAGCCAGACCTATTTCATTAATATTTTGAGTACAGGTCCCTGGGGAAGAACATTATCAGATTTGTTCAAATTGTGATGGAACATGTGGATTTGTATTTTTGAGGCTGATTTTGCTATTTTTGGCCAAAATTTCTTATCCGTATCGGCTTGTATAACAGCTTGAATATTTAATATGCAAGTTCCCTAGATGACCTTATTAAGATTGTTCAAATTTTGATTAAATATACAAATTTGTGTTTTTTAAGGATTTTATCTCTTTTGTCAAATCTTTAAAAATCGCCTTCTTTAAAACGGCTGGTCAGACAGCTTTGATATTTAAGATTTAGATTCGTAGGTATAAGCTTTTTCAGATATGTTCAATTTGTGAAGAAATATACAAATTTGTATCTCCAAGGCAATTTTTGATTTTGGTCAGTTTTGGTCAAAGATCTTTTCAGCAAAACCATCGGTCTAATACCTTTGGTATTTGGTATGCAGGTTGATAGGGATCATCATAATGTGATATATTTAAATAGTGATAAAATCTGCAATTTTGTATTTTAGGGCAATTTTTACCACATTGAGTCAAACATTTGTTACTAAAAACTCTCATCTGAGAGCTTTGAAATTTGGTATACATGTTTCCAGTGATGATCTTAATGTGATACTTTCAAATTAGGATAAATCTTCAATTATGTATTTTTGCAGCTGTTTTTGCCATTTTTGTCTGGCCATCCTGAAGTGAGCTATCAAAGATTTGAAACTGTATCATCAACACATTTTGTCACAAATAGTCAGCCTCTACATAATACAATGGAGCTGTATCGAACGATAGGACACTTGTTTTTTCGGAAAAAAATCACAACATGAATGTTCCAGCACTTTGATTATATATGCACTTAAAAGGTTCTATTTCAAGCTGAGAACCATTTTGTTTGCGAATTGTTTATCCAACCAATCAAGCATCTTTTTATCTGTTGAAAATGTATCACTGTTATTATCTTCCTTGCATGGGCCTTACTTTTGATTTTTGCTCCCTGTTTTATGGCCAGCTTTCTGTAAATTCTTAAAATCTGTTGAGTAACTTCAGATTGATGAATGTACTTCAATTGTTGTTCAGATTAATAAACTACAGTGAGATGACACTGAAAGATAATGAAACTTGTGTATATCATTGACTTCAACTCCATAGACATTATATGTGTCAGTCACAATAGAATTACAGGCATATTTCAACCCCTCACCTATATTCCAGCATCGTGATGTAGAACAATGGAAAGTTCTCAAAGCAAAATGGTATCTGAGAATTTTTCTCCGAATCATAATTCTTTATTTCCATGCTCTGTCCATTGCGTTTTAATTGGTCGAGCTGAACCAAGTGACTGCCCACAAATACACAGTAATGGCTTGTTTTCATGCCCGTGAGCATGAATAATATCGTAAACATAGTAACTTTACGGCTAAAACGTAAATTATTATTTGTACAAAGATCACAATCAACCACAGGATAAAATTGAGCATTTGTGGGCCAAGTTTAGTCGCTTTTTTCCAAAAATCTCCGGATTTGCAAAAATTACCAGCGCGCACAATTCACTGACAGGTTCTGGGGCCCCGTTGTCGTTCGCACTGGAAATGTTCGTAAATTTTGACGGTTTTCCGGGGTTCATTGATAATATAATTGAAACAATAGACTCCGCGCTGACAATTAACGCTTACTTATGGGCGCGGGCGAGAGGAAAGCCAAATTAACGTGCTCGGCAAGCCTCGCATATTTTGCCTTTCTTCTCGCCCTTGCCCATATATATTTAATTAATGGTCAGCTCGTCATCCGTTATTTGTGTAATAAATGAAATTACTACTTTGTGCAAAGAGAAAAAAAAGAAATTTTAATGATTGGTTGTGTTGTGTGACAAAGAGATGATAAAGAAAGTGGAAGTCTGATTCTCAGGATATTTTTATCTCTCTAGCCTGATGTAAACAATACTCTACCGTGGACGAAAATACCGTGGGCGAAAACGACAATTCTCCGCGGTCTGTTACATTTGTCTCAGCACGGAGACAAATGTAACAGAGCGCGGAGCTTTTTACACACCACGGAGATAAATTTAACAGAGCGCAGGGGATTGTCGTTATAACCGTGGGCTATTGTCAACGTAGCTGGTGTGCCATAGCTAGGTACGATGCTGTGTGGAGCTGTGTACATGTTCCGTTCGCTACGCCCGGTCGCTGCGTTCCTCTTCACCACAATGGAAGGAAACAGTGAATGAACACATCACTGTACACAGAGTAATATGGCTTTAAATTTTACCAGGATCAAAGACTACATGTACAATAAAAGAAAGGTCGGCGTATGGCCGAGCACTCTTGACTCATATACAGTCCATAGGCTAGTAACCGGCCATCGCACATCGGTTGACACCATGCATGACAGGAAATTACTTAAAGTAAATACTAGAAGTAACCTCTGTGGTGTTATTTTTCGGTCACGCGTACGATAGTCCATGGAGGTAGAAAAGTTATCTTCTACCTCCATGTTTTTCTACGATCATGGAGCCAGGAGCGGAGCTAGTACCTCCCATACTGAACGGCAAGCTTTGTGTACTTGGTAATTACCTGCTCACTGTGTTTTGAATGTCGTCATGGGCTTTGCTAGGTCTGCATAGTTTTCCCTGTTCGATGAATATTAGAAGGGAAATTTGTGAAACCAAACAAATGCCTTGCTTTATTCGCAATCGTAAGTGTCTCACGCGTGACAAAGCGTAGTCTTTAGTCACTGCCCACATACGGGGGTTGTCAGCCTCATATACCAGCCATTCCCCAGATTTCCAATGCACATAAAGTGTATACAAGAAAAGTAAACTCATGAATTTTAATAGACGTGGTGGGTATGGCCGATTTCGACCAAATAGGCCATGGCCACCGCGTCTAAATCTGTGTGGGGAAAACCTGTCATGCCCCTTTCAGCACTGATAATATGCAATCTAAAGTACTTATACAAGATATAATCAGATATTACATAACACTAAGTCAACAACTTTAGACACAAATATGCTGCCTGGCACTACTTTGCGTGAAGTATCCTCAACTCTTTTCTTGCTTTAATCTTTTTGCTATGATCTGAATATATTTTCTGACAAATTATTGGGAGATTAGTTTAGGTTCCTGCTGAATTCGTTACCCAAATGTACAACAAAATCTCGCGATCAAGGAACATTTTATGAATTCGTCATTTTATCACTATGACCAAGTTACTCTGCTCCATGAAGTGAAACATCTGAGACTATATAGAGAAAATTCGAGGTGAAATGTATCTTATCCTCATGGTAATTCATACTCATAATTTGAAAATTTCTTTGGGAGTGCACATAAGCTTACCTTATGATATTTTGATACTGATGGAGTAGACAGCACAGCAAGTTTTGTTAATATGTATAGATCATCGTCGAATTATTCCCAAAACACATACACACATTCACACATTTTGAGACAAAAGCAATAAACATTTTTTTAGAAATTTATTGCACAAACTGAATTTATAAAGTACCTGAAATACAGTACCTCAGATAATGCCCGAATAGTAAGTAAACTTGGCAATTCAGACAATACCTAAGATATGTAGTAATATAAAAAAGACTCAGTCTGTTTGTGATTTAAGTAGTAATTGTTAGCAATATAGACATTACCTGGAATGAGTAATAATGGACAACAAAAATAGCCTTCTACATAATGTAGGCACATTGACAACAGCTAAGATAAGTCCACTCTGTTCACCCCACAATGTAATCCCAATGGACTGTAGATGACACAATTAATTGGTATCGGTAACTGCCTCAACTTGAAGATGATCACAAACTGATGCCGCGAGGTGATCATCAATAAATCCACCCTCTTACATACATCTTGTATCACTTGACTGTGAAACATTTTGCTTTCTTCGCTGTACTTTCTTCTTTAGATTACCCGATTCAACTGGAGAAAAAATATAACAAGATAAATGTTACTTACTGAAAAGTAAACATTTAGAAGCAATAAAACTTATACCTATGAAGTTTTTGCTTGTTACAATATATACCTTACACAAAATAATTTATGTATTGAAAACTGTGACAGGTATTCGCTATAAAGTCACAGTTATACTAACTATTCCCATTGTTGATGGTTTTAACTAAAATTATATGAAAACCGTGAAAAGTACGAGCTAATTCATGGTAATCCATCGAGCGCAGATGTTGTTAATTAATCCGCGAACATATTGCTGGTATCTGCATGGCTAAGAAACTGTCACAATATTCCTTGCAAAGAGAAAATGTCTAAGGACTGAAGTATTTCACCGTCAGTTGTCAGAATCTGCTTTCTGACAGAGTTAAAAAATTCAGTCCCATAGGTTTTATTTTTCCGATAGAGCACATCTTCATTTCTTAACTTTGACATGTCAGTCCTATGTCCGGCTCTTTTTGAGTAACAAAAATGTAATGAAATCTAACTTGTTAGCGGGCTGAAAATACTACGATAGCTATGAAACAATCAGCACATGGTCATGGAATTAGTGAATCAATATAAAATTACATGGCAACAAGTTGCATGACAAATTGGTTTTCGTTCGACCGAAAACAACAAAAATTGCCTCCATAATACCTCTCTAATAAGTCTATCTGATAAGCTCTATCTCTCTAACAGCGAAGCTAAAACGTGTAACTTTTTCTCGAAGAGCTTTTTTAAATTACAATAATATATACACAAACAAAGAGCTCTAACTGAATATTATTTTGAATCTCGAAGTAGTACACTGAAATCAGACAAACTGCAGATAAATTGTTCTACACTAACATTTGCAGCCCGCCAGCTGCTTTCTTTGCTTCCAAGCTCCTGTTTACTCGACAAAAACAAAACTTTGCTCCCGTCAGCATGTAAACGTACGCACAGTAGAAATACCTTTACGGCCGGGCAGTTAGGATAGTACCATTTTACGACACTAACAGAAGCCGTGCTACCTATGCAGGCCACGGAGTGCCATATATGTAAACATATATAAACATTCGGTTAAGTCACACCAAAATTTAAGGTGCCGTGTTCTCATAAAGCACATCGACAACAAAAAGCCTAACATTCTGATGTCCTTTTACAATCATGCACAAGATTCTGCTACAGTACTTAAGATGTTTGAAAGCGGGCCTAAATTGCCAAGTCATTGAAAAGCGACCATAGCCGTGCTGAGAAAAGCAAACATGCAGCACCGTATAAACTAAACGCAAACAGCTTACTTTACCGTGTTTTTTTATCATTTCGAGAACGAAGCAAAAATAAAACATGTCTGTAGTCCTCTTGTCTCACACTTTTAAAGTACTTTGCGCTGGAAAATGTACTACTGGAAAATGTACTACTTCCCCGACTGAATAACAGGCACTGTGACAAGATCCTAAAACACAAAATACAACCAAACGCCTATAAGCGAATATATTAAATCGGCTAAGCGGAAGGCTAAACTCAACCAAAATTACAAACGATCAGAGAAACGAGCATAATTGATTTCGCCTTTAAAAACCCATACCAAACGGAATTTCCTCCTGCAACGCAATTGCAAACACATATGCAAAAACTGTCACCAAACATAGAAACAGGAATACAACAAAAACAGTAAAAAACGCCGGAAAAACAGTACAAGAGGAGACACCATAATATCGCACATATAATGAAACGCCTTACAAATGCTGAACATACATATTATTAACAACACGAACTTAGATTCGTCAAGAATCTATTATCACAGAAGTGAACAACCGCATAAATTAATGCGCCCGGGAAAGCGTTGACATTCATACCAACACCAAAACTCTTCATAGAATTCATCTGGTACAAGACGCAAACGAATTCATTATGAGAATTAAACTCCGATACACAATGCGACACAAATTACCCCAAAATTAAGGCTGAGCATGCATGCATGCATACAGACGGGTAGAGACAGAAGACAGGTAGGCAGACATTTGATGTGGAATAACCCGGTCTTCGAAATAGATATCAAATTATGCTTGAAGGAATTTGGGATTATCTATACTAGTTATTGGCGATAACACAATCCTTACCACTTCGAAAGTAACGCGATTACATTTCATCTATTTTTTTCAAACGAGCTAGTGGCTGATATATATTAAATTTAAATTATAACGTAAATATGAATGAAGACTTCTGCACACCTCACGATATCAAATATGCAGTCACGCGAAAATGTTTCTCTATTTATGTCCTGACGAAAAATAGAAACTCTAATAAATGTGACAAAATGTCAATAAATGTGGTGTGAAATTTAAGGGACTTTAAAGACAAAAGTATTGGAAATGTTCTTTTTCGTTTGATTAAACAGGACTGCAAGTTATCACCAGGAACCGGTAACTTAAATCGAATTGATCTCAGCAATCGTATAAGATAAAAGTTTTTAAATAAAATTGACGACAGCCCTTCAACTTTAGGCATTTAAACTATACTAGCAGCTTAAGACCCTGAATGAGGTCATCCCTAGAAAGCTACACACCTAATTTTAAAGTAATCATATGATAATTTTATGAAAATACTATTTTTAAGAACAATATAAAAGTTTTAAAACCCAGCAATGTACAGACATAATGTATGATAATTATAAAATATTAAAATGAAAAGAAATCCCACAAAGTTGTGTATAGAAATCGTAATCTGTCAGACCAGTGGTATCACAACAGACTGTTTTACCGTAAAAGAGGATGGCTAAAAAGATTTATTATATAATTTGAAATCTTTTGCAGTAATTGATATGTTGTACAAGCAAAATAGATACGCAAACTGTAGTCCTTTTTTATGAAAATTGATATGTTGTGTACGATTTTCCAAATATTGTGAGCCTTCAAAGCTAAAATTGTCCGGCACTGAAGTAAGAACGATCTTTCTGACACGAAACATAAACATGCATATATACAGTAGCACATAGACGATTACAATAAATTTAAGATATTCTTCAAATCGACATAAGGGATTCGTGAGTTATCCAACTTCGGCTCCGAAGTCTGCTCTTTAATTTTCGTTTGTTGATGTTTGGCACAGGCCAAATTCTGTTGGCGTGCTGTGTTTATGATTAACCAAAATATATAGTAAACGTTCAATAGTGACTAACGGTATTACGACCGTAATCAAGATATATGACATACATGAGTGACCCGTTTGCGTTTTGGACTGTTTGTCTTTGAACAGAAACAACGACTTTAAGCAGGTTTATCTGGATACCAACACAGAGACATCCGCGGGAAGGTCCTGAGATAACACACCCGAAGAATTCAATCGGTCTATCGGTGTTCGAAGACAGCATTTTTGGCGTAACTCTCTGATCATCCAACACATGTTAGCAAAACTTACAACGAAGAAGTTAACGTAGGCCATACAAGTTAATGAAATCATACTAATGTATGAGTGATGAATGTATAAAATTAATGATGATGATGATGATGATGATGATGATAAATCATATAAATTTAGGTGAAAGGGAACCAACCAGTGCGATATAAATGGTTGTAGTCTTGACAGGTTGAAGTAAATTTGAAGATTTGAGATAAAATTTTGTCCGAGACATATTTCTTTGTTACGCTTGACATGATATACTAGATTTTCGAGGTTTTAATGCTGCCTAAAATCTCAATATGTTGGCCAATGAAGGAGAAATATCTCTCAAGCATACAGAATGATACACATCACATGAATAAAAGGATCAAATGAAAGTTATTCACAGCAACTAGACGTGACGATAAGGGAACTTTTAACTGCATAAATTAGAGTTGAGCAACGTCCTGCACATGCGCGTTTAGTTCTCTCGGTATATTTTGTTTTTATCTATTGTAAGCAACATATTTCTGAAATAGTTTGACTTCATTTTGGTTTTTGAATAAACTCCTCCTGCATTGAACAACGCATTGTAAATCTTGCCATGCACTGATTGAACCGAACTCCACTTAGCAAACCTGGGCATCCACTTAGCAAACCTGGGCATTAACGGCAACCGTCCTGAGGAACATCGATGGAAATCAATATTCTCACATTCCTGGCCACTGGGAGTGCGGGATCGACGGTGTGGGAAAAAATCGATCCCACACTCTCAGAAATCGTCCCACACTCTGTATACATGCGCATACACTAAAGCGGTATATTACAAGAGCTATAATTGGATAATAAAGGGCCTTTCGCTTTACATGTAAAATATTATCCAATGGCGCGATGAGTAGCATACGGACCGGAACTACAAAGTGAGCAGGTCCTAGTGCAGTAGTGGCAGACGACAGCGATGTCACGATTTTGAATGATGTTGTACGTTGTTGGTGACAAATTCACAAAAGACGGTCGAATTTTCCAAATCACTAGGGAACATAGACCACTTGGAACGTATCGCCAGTTCTTTTTGATGGATATCTCTACCGGCGCCGAAGTAGAAGTATCGGCAGTGAAACTCGCCACGGAGTTAATATCATGTAACACTATTCAAACAGTACTTGTAAGAAGTAGACGAACATCGCGAAATTGCCGATATTCCGCCCCATGAGCTCGACCCGCTAGTCGGAAATTTCCTATGTGTTGTTCCGTAAGGAGGATGGAACGGAGTACGAACCGTCTTACCTGCGAGGGATGTTATCTAGTTTAGAAAGACATCTACGTTTAGCCAAGTATGAAGCATCGTTGGTGACAAGTTTGGATTTTTTTTCTACTCGAGAAAAACTGAAAGCAAAACAGAAAAACCTAAGGAAACACGGTAAGGGAAACCTACCACATAAAGCCGATACTCTCACTGACGACGATGTAAATAAGTTGTATGCGGACAGACAACTAGGCGCCCACACGCCCCAATCAGTCATTAATACACTCTGGTTGAACAATATGTTGCACTTTGGAATGAGGGCAGTGAAAGAACATAGATCTCTTTGTTGGGGAGATGTTAAACTTAAACGAGATGCTGATGGCAGAGAGTTTATTAAAATGACAAACGAACACCAGACGAAGACTAGAACTGGCGAAAATGTGAGCGATGTTAGACCTGTAAAGCCACAGATGTATTCATACCCCGATGACAAGAATAGGTGCCCAGTTGCTCTGTATAAATTCTACGCATCGTTGCGACCAAAGAACTTTATGGGTCCGGAAACTCCGTTCTACTTAGCTATTAAAAATACACCCCAACCGTCTGATGCCGTTTGTTTCAAGCGTCAGGCGATGGGTCCGAACACAATCGCCCAAATAATGAAGAATATGGCTGGGAAAAGCGGAATATCTTGTCGTGGGAAACGACTCACCAATACAAGAGCCAGGAAATACTTGCTACAGAAACTGAATGACAACAACGTGCCACCAACACACACAATGCAGAAAAGCGCGCATAAAAATGCAGTCAGTTAAGAACTATTGCAAATTGTCCGATAAACAGCACTACGCTATGTCCCATATCTTGACTGACACATCCCAACAACAACTTCAGAGCAGCGCTCTTCATCCCAGAGCATCAACGTCATCCACAACGTCGTACATGACTCTTCAACAGTCTCAGGCATCTACCATAAGCACACCGAAGTCCTCAAAAACTCACAGTGTCGGATCCACATCGATATTCAAGAATTGCACTATAGCTGGTGGTACATTCAATGTTACCTGTAATATTCGTGAACCTCCGTGCAAGCGAAAATATGTGATTTATTCTGACACAGAAAGTGAAAATAGTCAGTAGGCACGGACATAGGCCTACAGTAAACTGTGTCTATGCCAGTGTTTCGGTGCGTTGATATTTATCGTTATTTATTGTAACTCAAGTTAAAGTTGAAATAACATCTTTTTGCATGGTATCGATTAAATAAATTGTGTTATGGTATTTATATGCGTTGTTTATTTGTAGCGTGTGACCTGAGAGAAATTAGGGACTACATTTGGTGACGCGGAATAATACATGGCAACGAAGCAGGATAGTCACTGATACAATTAAAATGATCGTTCAATTTTTCAACTTCCAGTGTGAATTTAACGCATTTTGTGGTCATGTGAGAAATAGAATCTCACACACCAAGGACCTGGGATCAGATTTCTCACACTCGTTGGGGATATTTTGTCTCACACGAGCCGCAACTCGTGTGAGAAATCTGATCCCAGGTCCTTGGGGGTGTGAGATTCTATTAATCCTCTATTGTCAAGTGTCAATAAAACCTGTGCAATACACTTCACAATGTGAAGATACACAAGACTCATAGAACCAAAAGACTCTGCACTGTGATATTGAATAAAGCAACGCCCAATTCAAATGAGAAATCGTGCCAAAAAAACAATGTAAAAAGTATGTATATCAACCAATAAAAGTATCAGCTACAACAACCCCATCAAGATTCCTATCACAGAATTTCGTGTCAAGTTCATGAAATGCCATACTATTCATTTTCCATTACGACGCCTTATACTGACCATTATCATATACCTATACCCTGTATTGTGTCTGTACTGAGTTCAGTGACATGATTTATCATATTGATTTGCATGTCAATAAAGTGATACGCCTTGTTTATTTGCATATGGAAGGAATGATCAGCGCGTCTTTCTTTCACTCAATTGAATATTTGCATATGAAAAATGATAGGACGTGTTTATTTACATAACAAAGCCTTATACGGCCTGTTGATTTGCATACCGGACTACTTACATGGTGGCGCCCTAATCAAAACAAACCATGGTGCCCGTCTATGATTTTGACTTTGACTACGATATCATGTCCGATCTCCAAAAGTGGCAGGGTTTTGAAGCATAGGGAAATGCGGGGTAACGAAATAAAACACATGTGTCGATATCGGATTAACCTGCTAGTAGTGCTACCAATTTGAACAAATTAAAGAGCAGAGCATCACACCGTACGGGCACTGACAGATCGATGACAGACCAGCTGTTCCGTCCGTGCATAATACAGATGCGCAGACGACAAGCAAAAGTGCTATCGGACATGTCGGAGGGTCGGCAAATTCAAAAGCACAACTTTCAAAAATATCATGTATTTATGGTAAATGCGTTCTGGAAAATAATACCAAACACAACACTTGCATATATCGTACCGATTTGGTAGATATTCTACATGTTTGATGACAGAGTTCAAGCATTTCTCTGCTCAATCGTAAAATAATTGTCAATGAGCCAGCTGATAGATTACGTCAGACGCCAGTATATCAATCCGCCTTAGCAAGATGACGCAAACAAATGTAGTCCATCAAGAAAAACCACAGTGAAACGTATCATATTTTAATATACGAGATTTATTCATTCAATAACGTTGGCATAGGTATATAATAAAGAGGTTATCCCTCGATATCACCTCTTGGTAGGGTCGTATTGCTGCTCGTGCGGTTGTGGGCCGCATCACACTCGTCTTCGACTCGTGTGATGCGGCCCACAACCGCACTCGCAGCAATACGACCCCACCAAGTGGTGATATCGAGGGATAACCTCATATTATGTAAATACATTTCGCTCCTCCTTTATTATCTCTCAGTCAAACAAAGCCTAAGCAATCAGTGAATTTCAATTGGATCGAAAGTTTCGTGTTTTAATACGACAATTTTGACCACCTACGGTGGAAATAAATTTCAAACTTTTATGTTTAATTCATGCACGATATTGTTGTTTTGTTGGTTATTTTGTGAGTAATGATGTGCAAAACAATAAAAATATCATAAAGTACAAAAAAAAGAAATGATAATACCTTCCTTAATGGCGATGTGATTGATTCGTCACTCGTAGTTGACACCCAAACTCAAATGTCGTCGGAGAGGTAGTTTGTAGTTATCACTCTCAGTTCAAGAATGACCACATTATCTTATATTCAAATCAATGAAATTTGTGGCGGTGTAAACTGAAATACTATTGTCTAACAGCATGTTAGTCAAGAGTGTAGACAATTTTGCACACGGCTCTGTCGATTTAATATCAAATCTCATTGATAATTCAGTGCCTGTAATATCAATCTGGAAAATAATACCAAACACAACACTTGCATATACCGTACCGATTTGGTAGATATTCTACATGTTTGATGACAGAGTTCAAGCATTTCTCTGCTCAACCGTCAGAAATTGCATGAGGCCCGGAAATGACATTCTCAAATCGATTTCCATGCGTTAGTTGATTACAAGTTCTATAACATCGTGCTGGCCACAGTCTGATTACCCAGGCTGATGATAAATCTACGGCATTGTGCTTCTCCACTACAGAATTCAGACGGTCTGTTCCACAGATAAACAAATTTATGGTCAATTAGCGTTCCATGGGGGACTGGACATATTACAGGGGGGAGTAAGGCGTTTTACAAAATGACGCTTTGCAAAAAATAGTGACCCTTCAAAAGTGTTTGCAAGAAAAAGAGTGATTCTCCCCAATTTTCAAGCGCAAAAAGAACAAAGACCTTGCCCCTTTGTACAGAGTGTCACTTGTTTCTCCTATGTAGACTACGTAGGAGAAACAGGTGACACTCTGTACACCCACATACAGAACCATCTTTCACTTATCAGAAATAACAACCAAACTGAGCCTGTACTAATGTACCAAACCTGTACATAAATACTTTTCAGTGACAGGTACTAAAAACAGCACCAAACAACAAAATTTACAGGCAATTAAGAGAGTCATTTTGGATTAAGATGTGATAACTTAGACTGTTGTGAACACATTTAAACCATTGAAAGCAAAATCAAATCCAAATTGTTTCTATCGGAACGCATCAAAACATTTCTTCCTTCCCACTCACGCAAGCTATTCAATTACTATTTCATCTCACCACACATCAATTACTGTTCTAATGTTTGGAGCTTTTCTACGAATAGCAATATCTATGCCTTGGAGTGTCTACAGACACGTGCAATGAGACTTATTCTTGACATTGTTCCACTTCTTTCCACTTATCAGATGTATACTCGGCTTCATTGGTGGCCGATTAACTTGAAACTTCGTTTAAACCGTATGACCCAAATTTAGAGAGCTACACACAATCTAACCCCTGACTATATAACTAGTATGTTCAATAATTATATCACTTCCAGATCACTTCGTCCTTCCAATCAGAACATCCTTAAAATTCCCAAAGAACGTACAATTTTTATCAAAAAACCATGTATGTTGCGGGTGTGGATGAATATAACAATCTCCCAAAATCAATCAGAGACTCCGAATCACTGACCAGTTTTAAGATATGTTGTAATAACTTTCTATATTCTATTTACTCGTCTGATTCCTCTTCGTAGTTTTTTTTCTTGCTATATGTACTTCTGTGGTTTATTGTGTTTTCAATTGTTTTTGTGTGTAATATAATTTCTTTTATCTATTCGACCTCCATGAAAAGAGATGTTTCACATATGGAGTTATCGAGTTTAAATAAAGATTAATAATAAAGAAACCGGACACAATAAACAACGGAATCAACAGAAAACAGTATACCGCCACCCTAACCAGAAGGTACCCTGGCACTTGGACATGTACCAAAAACTATTACATAATTGTTAAGTAATTACTCTTTTGAAATGCAAGGAGTTCTGAACTTTACAGTTGCAGTTCGAGATCAGTAGTGGACCCCATGAAAGGAGGCCTAAGTACCATCGAAATATCTCGGAGATATAAGCTCAGAGTGGAACACTTAGGCCTGAAAAAAAAAATTGTATGTTTCCGGTAACCCGACCTACCCTAGTTCAAACCCCCCGACCCTAAACTTTTTTTTGGACCTTGAAAACAAATCCCGCGAGATTGGCTGGGAAAAGTTTTAAATCACGCGTGATTTCATGACGTCATTAAACAACAATAGCGACTGCTTGTGCAAGCGTGTTTTCCGTAACATGTGAGAAATGCGATCACGTTCAAGAAAAAATGTAAAAAGTGTGAGAGGCTCCCCACCTAACTATCCAAAATGTTTTTGTGTTGAGTTTGTGTTTAATTCGTTTCAAAAATGTGTTCCTATATTCTTATCCGATTTTTTGTATTAATGAAAATGTTTGTTTCACCTCGGATATTTGTAGGGAAGTTTGGATTAGTGTGTAGGCCTACGGTAATGTTTTGTTTGTGTGGGGAAAGCTTATGGCGATTGTAAAAAGTGTG
>LD418482.1:0-13403 GCA_001465055.1 Ptychodera flava
ATACTAGAGTTGTTAGAATTTGCATTGGATTACATTGCATCCAAATGCAAACTTCTTGTTTCTATACATCAAAAGCGGAGAATTATACACGTAAAACCAGCGGTTGAGGTCAATGAAGAAAAGAAAGAAATCAGGCCCACTGTTGTACATTAGACATAAACAACACAGGTTCATTTTCAGGTTCACTTACTTTGAACTAGAAACTGGCATTTGACATTGTATGGTCACATTGGCACTATGGAATGAAGTTGGTCAAAGTTCATATGCAAATAAGTCCTGGCTTAGCAATATTGGAAGAGACTGCTGAAAGTCAGAGCCATGGGAGTATACTGTATTCAGCTAAGCTGAAAAGAAATCAAATGTGAAGGCATTTCTTAGTAACAGACGGGCGGAACCAACCTATAAGCCCCTGGACTTTGTACATGGGGACTAATAAAATTACCTGATCAAAATGATCATCAATGCTGTATCACATGCAGTAATCTAAACAGTCATCGACTTTGTGTCGCGTCTGGTATTTAATATTATCAATAGAGTAGACCTTTCCAGTCATGAACTGTTTGTTTGCCCATGGTCTGTCAATGGACGCGAGCGGTTGTTGATTTGGTTCCGTATTCATACACTGTAGTGACTTTGGAAATCTACAACATAACCGAACACTAGAATCACTGATATACACAACTTGAAATATATTGAAAACGCAAAGCAGAACAACCGAGACTGTTTAGACTTACCCCTCCTATGTCTAAACTGTTTTTATGGAGGTGAAATGTTGTTCTTTACATTCTTGTGTTGCATGTGTGTGGTAGTTTGGTTTGTAAAACTGTGACGCATTAATTCCATATGGAACTTGTTTTCATTATTTTATTACGTTCAAACTGCGAAACTGGAAAGATGAGGTTGGATTTTCCATGATAAATACACCACGAGAAGCAATATTCCTTCTAATTTTCGGTATCTGTATAGTTCGTATAATGTACTACTGATTACTTACGTTAGGCCTACGTGTCCTCGCTTGACCATGTTTTTGCCCAAGTTTATAGTAAATGACTACAAACTTTTATACCATGTCAAAGTATTGTGTATATGACATTTTACGACAAAGTGGCGTTGCGGGGGTGTGCATTCTTATTTCGACACATGCAGTTACGGCCTGCTTGGTCACCTGACCAAGTGACCTGATATATATCAACATGACATCCTTATACTCACAAAATACCAGGTAGTTAAAGTCATGGCATAGTTCCAGGAAACTTGATTCAATACCCCAATTCCGTCTGCCTGTGCGTCCATTTCTGAAAGAAAATTAACCATTAAAAAGTTTGAATCAAGCTTCTCTACACAAAACAAACTGTAACAGTCGATGGAGTATACAAACTGCTAAACATACAATAAAAAACCCCATAAAAAGACAAATGAAGTCAACGTCCGAACCGGTATCTTGATAGTAAGTAGTGAAAATAAAGTCTCATCAGTTACATCATTCTCTTCGTAGAACAGTAAACGGTGGAATTTCCTTCCCGCTGTATCAACCATATCCACGATAACTTCATTTGCTTTGCTTTATTCTGGAATATTAGCGCCATCACGGTTGTAAAGACAATACAAAGACATTTCTTTCGTCTTTCAATGGCGATTGATAGAACTCCACCAGCCTTTGCTGTTATCAGTAATCTGTGTGGTCGATTTGGACAATAGCTAACAACCCAACATTCTCTTACGGTCTTGCAACGTGTTACATCATCATGTACACGTACACAATAGGTTATATGAATTTTTGTCTGATAGAGGCCTTCCTTATGACAAGCAGTCAGGATTCAGAAAGCATCATTCTTGTCAAACTGCCCTTCTCCGCATTTGTGATGACTTATTAGAAAAAACAGACGCATAACGCTTCTCGTATAATGTTCCTGGATCTTTCTAAAGCTTTCAATCTTGTAGATCACGATATCTTAGTTAAGAAATTATCTTTATACGGTTTACATAGAGATGTAATAAATTGGTTCAATTCATATTTGTCAGACCGCTCCAAAATTGTTTGCCACATGGGCAAACTCTCAGATATGCAAAAGATAGATATTGGTGTTCCACAAGGATCTATTTTAAGTCCTCTTCTCTTCACAATCTTTATGAATAACTTGCCTCTCTTTTTAAAAAATTAAAATCTTGATGTTTGCTGACGATCAGACCCTTCTAAAACAGGAGCTTCCATCTCCCATGTAAATCGTTCACTTCAAAATAAAGTTAATTCCATTTCCAATTGGGTAAAAGCCAATGGCATGGTTATTGGCGAAGGTAAGACAAACGTAATGCTGGTTGGCTCTCGACAAAAACTTAACAATGCTGAGAACGCTCTTGATATATCGATTAATGAATATCAAATCTCATGTGTTCCTTTTAAAAATATCTTAGGAGTAACTTTAGACAATTTAATGTCTTAGGATAACCATATTGATAAGGTCTGAGTTTCATTGAGTAGCAGAATACGCCTACTTCGACGTTTGTATAAATTCATTCCTCTCTACATCATAAAAACTTTGTACGTCGGTTTGATACAGTCAGTCTTAGACTAATGTTGTGTTGTATGGGGAAATATGACTGCCAAGACTATTGGCAGACTGTATAAATTACTGAAGAGAGCGCTTAGAATTCTTCTCGATGCTGCTTTTATGACTTAACTTCACTCCTTTTAGAGTTGGCTGATGTTTTAGCTGTACATAGGTGTTCCACAGTGTCAGTATACTTCGTTGAATCGACGATATCATATCGCAAGTATATTCGAAATCATCATTACCAAGAATAGAAAAGAAAAATCAAGTCGCCCTGTCAGTCATAGAGTAGAATAATAGAAATACCTACTGTTCTTTGTTCACAGCTTCAACAACTAAACGTCGTGATTTATTTGAGTTTCTCGTTTGATTGCCATCGTTATGCACACAGCAGGGGCTGAACCATTTCTATGTATTGATTATAAGGTCTACCAGTAAAGTTCACACTTTTAGTTTAAAAATTTTCCCTGTCCTTTACGTGGCATCATGCAATAAGTATTGGGTCTTGAAATTTGAATCATGTCTTAACTTATAAAATTTTGTCATCGCAATCGAGTGGAAGTTATTTTACGATTCAAGTTTTTAACATTGTCACAGTTTATTATGACTGATACTTTGGTATAGCGTACTACTGTTGAGAATTATAATGGCAATGATACCTTACGTGATGAACCTTAAACCAACAGTTTTTATAGCCAAGAGACACAGTTTCTCTCTCTCTCTCTCTCTCTCTCTCTCTCTCTCTCTCTCTCTCTCTCTCATTTAACAATCCTTTCTACAATCATGAGTCTTTACACACTCACAGGTAGGAAGGTGACATACTCATCTATTACCGATACCATAATCAAAACCCTAACCATAAACTGGTTTTTTTAGTTGTTTCAGTATTTGATTCATGATTTCCTGTGATATTTGAAGGAGGTCAGCAACCCTTTTAATGATTTATATTACCACAATCGAAGTTAGTACAATTTCAGGGATGCAATTGGGTTTTTGTAGACCAGGGGTACAGAATTATACATATGGTTGGTGAAACATTCACCTCGAGGCTTGTAGCTAAGGAATAACAGGTAGGTGATAAAATCAGACAACTTTATACAGTATTATATGTTGTCGTCATTCTTTAAAAGTCAAATTTTTGTGGATTGAAACAAAAGCCTGTGATTGGAATATGCCCATCCATATTTGAAGCAGACACATCCAAGGTTGAATGGTTGCGTCCATATACAAAACGTTTGGTCAGTGCAGCTGCTTGAATGGCTGTAGTAATGAGTATTGTCATAAAAAGGAATCTTTATTGAAGGTAAATTCGCACACTGAGCTCAAATATATAAATACACAGTCAAAGTTGCTGGCATTTTACGTTTACGTTTGGTATCAACGAGAATGGAATTCTCTGGCAAAGTTGCCCTTGTGACTGGGGGAGCTGAAGGCATTGGGAAAGGAATTGTAGAAACTCTGATGGCCCATGGAATACTTGTAAGTATGCAGCACTATATTCTAGAATGCAAAATATATTGTTTTAATAATGAAACGTATAAAGTATGTTAACACTTTTAGATCTCGCTCGGGACAACTGCTTTTATACAATTGCTTCTATCAGTTGCGGGCCGATTTAGGAATTGGTGTTTCTGGAAAACAATTTCTTGTGTACATGGCAAACATAATTTTGAAAACGATCAAACTTTCGTTTATGATCCATCTCTATCAGGGCGTTGCTGTGCTAGATATCAATGAAGAAAAAGGAATGGAAACCTGTAAGCATTTTACATCAAAATATTCCGACAGCAAAGTTGAATTTTTTCGTTGCGATGTTTCTGAAGAGGAAAGTTTGAAAGGTACGTATGGAGACAAATGTTTACTGCAGGTGGGGACATATATTCACAACAGATAGGGCTCAAAGGCGAAAAGGCAACATTTCCGCTCAAAGGCAACATTTCCGCCGTAGAAAAGAAATAAAACATCGATAATGGGAGAAATAATCGCCCTCCCGGCGACGATCCGCGAGTGAATACCTCTTTAAATTAAAAGAACAGCTTCGCTGGCTACACTCGTAGGTCACACGTTTCTGCTCTCTTCCTCCTCTTTACGGTGTTTACCTCCGAAAAAAGTTGATCAATTTACTCTTTACAACCTTCTTGCGAAAGGATAGAGATTTGCCAAGAACCGGGCCTTTACCAGCCGCCATCCGAGTTACTCACACCTTTCAAGTTCTTTGTTGTCCATTACACCAACAAAATACAAAACAAAGCGAAAGAATTAAACTTTTTTTGCTGGCGCCATTTAAATCAATTTATGGCTATCTTTTCAAATAAAATCAAAGGCAATGAACAACAGCAACCAATAGCACCTTGTGCAATGATGTACCTGCAGAAACATACACTCAATTATATACCAAGCAAGATGATTTTTCAACTGACAATTTGAACAAACATGTCGAAATACATGTACATGTGTGCTACATAATCATCTGCATAATAATGTTTGTTCTAGCCAAATAAAAATTCAAGATTAATACTTTGAGTCCTAGTATTACAGTTTTGTCACCGATGCAGAGCTCGAGGTTCGTAATTTATACATAGACCTAGACTATAGCTCCGATTCAAGTCTGTGGATATCAAAACAGAATCGAATAAATACTTAAGTAGACTGTCGCCTTAGGTGTAGCCTGTTAAGGAGATCTTGGGGTGAACGCGTTTGCACGCAAACACAACATTTTCCAAAAAAAACTACAGAAAGCAATACGTAACCATTGTCAGGCATATTCAGTTCTCATCAAAATGCAAAAAAAAAACATCAATAAATTCCAGCACTGAAAATCTGGTTCTCATCACCGATGAAGATTAGTCTCAGGTTGTTACAATGGCTGTCAATTCATAAGTTAACTTGCCGGTCTTACATTGCCCACCTTGACCAGATACATTTTTCCGAGCATATCAACATTTTGGTCGTCTGGATATTGTATTCAACAATGCCGGAATAGTGGATGAATATAACTGGGACAGAATGTTAAAAACGAATCTGGTAGGTTCAGCACAATTATTCATCAAATCTTATTTCAGAGTGCAATGATATTCAGTCCGGACTTTAGAGGACCAAAAGCCCAGTCTAAGACGTTTTACAGCTATTATTTGACACCAGTAACAAGTGTACTTTACATTTTGTAAGACAGCGAATGCATTGAATTTTAAATTTGTCAGAATAATTTATATTTTACTTCAATCTCATCAAAGGGATGCAACATTAAAATTAACTCTATGAAAAAGTTGGGTTTCTTGGCAACCACTCTTAATCAGACCATGAGATGAAAACTGAAATAGGCTTTACACAGTAACGTTTTGCCTTACAGCATGCTGTTATACGCGGGACATATCTTGCCGTTGAACTGATGGGAACCAAATATGGAGGCAACGGTGGTGTTGTTGTAAATGTCTCTTCAATTGCAGGTAAACGAAATTTTAGAATGCATACCGTTTTTTATATCCAAGAAGACGTTCGAATAAAAGTCTGCTATGCGCTTGTCTGGAGATAACGATTTTCATGAATAAGAAAAAAATTATAAATTTTAATAATACCACAATGTGTACACTTGAAAATGTGAGCGAAAGAGATTACAGGGCATAACGATCGGTAAGAGTAATCACATACTATGTACCTCTGAATAAATAAAGAAACACCCTGAGACCTTTCAACAGCTTACCGTGACCTATCGTCTCTTTTGAATACAGGCTTGCTGAACCAATTTTCCCTGTGCCCTGTATATTGTGCAGCTAAGTATGGGGTCGTTGGCTTCACTCGCTCTGCTGCCGTAAGTAATATGTACGCCAGGTATCAAGAGTCTTGTGTTGAATGAAGTTACATAGACTTTAGACAGACCGGGTGAGAGAGATAGAGAGACAGAGACAGAGACAGACAGAGACAGAGACAGACAGAGAGAGATCAAAGGTCTATTTTAATTCGAAAGTGGAGCATTTTGAGAGAAAGACAGGACTGTACCAAAATGAGACGAAGTGTGATCATATTTGTATCCTGTTCACCTTCACAATGCTCGTAGAATACGTTGCACATTTCAGCCAGTAGTGTTTATCACTAAAAACTGCACATAACTTACTTCGACAAAGTGACTTGAGACGATGAGATCAAAATTTCGATAAATGTTGCACTAAACTGATCCGAAAATCTGTTGACAGGACGAGGAAAGGGTCAGAGAAAACGATGTACGTGTTTTAGCCATTTGTCCCGGCGTAGTCCAAACATCCTTACTGTCGATAGTGAAAGATACAGGATCAAGATATTCAAAACAAGTAGGACGGAAACAAGTGAGCTGGCCAAGTTTAAAGTAAGCGATTATTTCATCTACAAGCTTTTCATGTTATATTGTGACTAAAAACTACCACACACGGTTAAAAAACCAAACACGATCACGCATGCTTATAGTTTAGGTTTTCTTAACATACAAGTAGAACACAGGACTTAGGTGTTACTCAGAGTTTCACGCTACATGTGCTCTCTGTAGCGATCATCAGACGAATGGTTCAACTAAAATAAATTAGCTGAATAGAAACCCATCGATGTACATTTGCCTGTCTTGTTTTTTGTCTACATATTTCATTTTATTCAATCAAACGTTTATATATATATATATATATATATATATATATATATATATATATATATATATATAGGCCCTATATATATCAGGTGCTTATACCCTTATATTTCACTGCATGAAAACGCAATAATACAGATACATTCACATTAATGAGTTGCCTGTATTATAGAATAATACACGTGAATTCACATGAATCCACGTGAATACAGGCTTGCTGAATACAAGCTATGGATTCTTGACTGTATTCATCTGTATATGCACTCTTCAGCTAAAATACAGACAATAATCCATGCTAATACAGTAAGTATTATCGTGTTTTTATGCAGTGTTTGTGACGGCCGTATTTGAGTTGAAACTCGAATATGTAGTTGACAAACTATAAGTTGCACGTTCATCGCTGATGTTTGAAAAACGTTCTGTGGTCAAACTTTGGTAAGCATTTTCACATAATATGAATATAACTTCAAATCACTGTATCGAAAATATGCAAAACAAGGCAGCTAATGGAGCTTTAAGGTCAGATTGATGACCGTGAACGAACAAATTATATGAGAACACAATCAGGCATATCTGCAAACAAACAGGCACATTTCGTGACAGAGCAATTACGTTTCTATGCCTGTGGGTTCGCTATCACGTAGTCCGCTGGAATGCACTGTTCTGGGTCTTGGTATCCGTAGACTTTAATTGTTATATGTTTATGTAAAAGTTGGTGAGTTTTCATGTGTTATATAGACATAGGTGATTCTTTATAGTGATGAACATGATGAAATGGGATAAATTAGCTAGCCTGAATAGTAGAAACTCATCGATGTACATTTGCCTGTCTTGTTTTTTGTCTGTACAGATTTCATTTTATTCAATCAAACGTTTCACTCTGAAATTCATAAAGCTCACTAAATCCGCTTTCGTTCTAATACAGCGATGACACTCCAGCAAATGATTTTCAAATTGTTTCTGATAGGCCACTGGAAGTCGGGGAAATGGTTGTCAAACTGATACGGGACGAAGACACTAATGGTACCGTGAACGTGGTTGCAGCAGGTGCAGAGATGAAGGCGGTGTACGGACTTACAGCCCGCGATTTGCAACTTGAGTAGAAGGGCCGCTTCTTTTGATGAAATTCTCATATTGCATCAACGATTGATGTTCATAACTCGCCAGGAAGCACTATATTTTGTGCGAAGGAGAAAATAATTCAAACTCTTTCTAACCTCTCAAAGAAAAAAATTAATAGATGTAACTTTTGACAATATTTTAATTATTTTCGCTATCCCTCTTTCCCGAAGTATCCCGAAGTTTCCAGAAACCTTTGCAGACTATACATCGTGTACAACATGCAATTTTGTTCTTGAATTCTGGTCTACATTTCAAACAACAACAACACGGGACGTAACACAGATGTTGACAATATATTACTGGGAACTTCGACATGATTTTACTGACAATCCAATCTAAGAAAATGCATTAGAAGTTGCGGCCGATGGAGCTATAAGACATGAATTTAGATAGTCAGCAATTTGAAGCCATCGTTGAGTACAAATATTGCGCACAATTCAACTGTAACAACACTGTCACCTACGACCAATGAACTCATAACATTCAGATCCTGGTAATTATCATAAATACTGAAATAAAACTGCTTTGAACGAAGGCAAACATTTCACTGATAATCACAAGGCACACAGTTGCACTGAAACACAGTAAAAGCACTCTTTTCTAATTGAAATTGATCATTGAGGTGTGCATGCACAACTTCAGCACAACGTGATAACACTCTGTAATTTGGTGCCATTGTCTATTTTCAATGGTTGTTAATGAATGACAATATACATTAATGCATGATTGTCAAGTCCATTTCACGGTCTCATTGCGGAAAGAAAAAGACATTTCGTCTCACAGTCTACTTGGCGTTAACTATCAAGCAACAGTTTCATATATATTGTTGAAATTGTAGTAGTAGCTGTATATAACTATTTGCTGTCATCGCTTAAAAAGACGAATCATAATAATGTGACTCACTCGTAAAGACCCCATTGTGTAGCCCACCAGCTAACATCTAAAACACTGTTTAATCCATTTGAGATTGATATTAAATTCTTCACAACTTTGAACCACATTAAACAAATCGTTAAACCCGATTATTTTACAAACGTTTACGAAATGCGTTATCCGTAACGTCTATGGAATGAAACGCACGTTGTCTGTGTAATATCACCGATGAACAAACACAACCACGGGAACAAAAAGCCTAGGTCACGGTTTGATTGCTGGGCACACCTGCTATCTCTGCATGCGGACAGTCCTCTGTCATCTTTGAGATCTGTAAGAAATCAAGGAAACAAAAACGGTGAAAAGTGTAACATATCTGTTGTTTTTAAAACCAAAATTACAGTGTGAAGTCAGGATTAATCGTAATCTAATGGGTTTCATTTATCGCAGCAGCCGTCAGACATTTGTACAGTTGAACAAACAGGCAAGGTGATCGACATTAAAAGAAAAAGAAAGTAATGAGGAGAAAACGATTACAAAATCGAATTGCGTTATGCAATGCATGTAATTCATGACAAACGTCATGAATGACATGCAAAGCATGTTGTTAGAGCATCCGAAATGTATTCGGAGATGAGTTCAAGTCCCACATGGGTTGCTTTTCATTTCATTTACTACATTTCAAGAAATAGAATACGTATAGTGAGGTGAGTTACAATTTCAAACCCTCCAAAAACGTTAAGGCCTAGGTTTACTAAATATACGATGTTCAAGGGATGAAGAATGAAATATAAATGTTTATCCAGTTAAAATCGTTGAAACTTCGCAGCTTCAGATTTGTCCATATTTGTCAAATACATACGTGTCAAATTTGTGTTCATCTCTTCGAATAACGGTCTAAAGACACAGACACAACTTTCCATTGACAACACCGACTGACCTCTTTTGCGAAGGTAGACATGTAAATGAACATCATGGATAGCACAACAAGGAACAGCGCCCTCACAGTTCGGTATTCATCATCATTCCTGCTGTAAAATATGCATAGCCAAGTAGCCAATGAGAATGCACAGATGAGAATGAGAAATATCGCGATGCACTGGACCAACATAGCAATACCCGTCGAGGATGAAATCGGTTCGCACTCAATCAAGACTGACTCTATTGCCAGAACAAACAACCAGAAGAAGACGATGACTACACATGACATTGCAACCACCTACAAGGAAAAAGAAAATGAGTATAACCAGTCAGATCAAGTAAGACTATGGCGTCGCATTTTAAATTTCATTAAATAATTAAATGTTTATTTGTCATGTCAATCTTTCACACTTCACAGTTTAAGATCGAAACACCCTGAGAAGTTGAGAATCCAAATCATGCAGATCTTTAAATGAAAATGTTCAATACTTACACCTAACTTTGGCATCCTTTCAGTAAAATCTTTCAATGCCAGTCTGACAGAGCTGGAAACACCTGAATATAGGATGTGATATGACAATTACTCTAAACAAATTGTTACACGATTTTCCGTTTCTCGTCAGGAGACGAGGTACGGTATATTTTAGCTTTGAAACAACTGAACACAAAAGTCGAGGTCATAGTGTTGTCAATATCGGTGAAATGATATACAGTTACGAATCCTGTAGGCGAAAAACGCAATTCTTATTTTGTTGTCAGTATCGCTAGCATGGTGTTTCTTAATAATCAAAAAAGAAAATTACAGTAACATGGCCATAGAATAGTGCAAATTCAGCTAATTGCCTAGTTACTCTATCCTGAGATTCTCACCAGTATAACAGTGTGCGTCGCTAATGGGCCTGAGAATATAAAAAATTGGCAGACATTGCAACCTGAGAAAAATCAGAGCTTTTTGCTCCGCAATATGTGGTATTTTTGTGACTTACACTCTAACTTGTTGCTGTATTTATTTTGTGAGTGTCAACGACCTCTGATATCTCAGGTGTGCACGAAGCAAACTCAATTCACCTCCACTTACCCAAGCTCAATCAATGTATTTCTTTTTGATATCTGCTTGTAAATGTTACACTAACAAGCACAAATTTGAGTTTACCCAATTCCCATGTTTCACTCACCAAACCAAGTCTTTACTGGCTGTAAATCCATCATACAGGGCATCTCTGTACATTGAACTCTGTTGGGTCCGACGTACTTTCTGGTTTGTTCGATACCTTTCGTCAGATTCATTTCAGGAACCGATTGACACTTCTTGACTTGGTACGGTGGTTCTACTTTGACATCGTGGTAGACGAAATCATTATCACCGATCCATTTCTCACAGTCAGAGTCTTGGTATTTTTTCTTGTGACCTTCACAGCTGCATCTAACTTTGGCATCATATCTAACAAAATAAATTTTATTACATGCTAGGTTTATCAATACATACTGAGTCGCCAATTTTCTATAATTCCGCTCTGCGCATACGCGCCCCTTACACGTGTGTATATTCGCCTGAGAAGTGTTCTTCTTAGGCGTATATACACACGTCTATGGCTCAGAATGGAATTTTAGAAAACAGGCTACTGCGTTTAGCTCATATTTACATGAACGCATCCACGAAGGTGCCACCAACACTTGTGTGGTGTGACCTAGGAAGAGTTTGACTATTAAATCTTCGTACCTGTGGTCGGGATGCTTACATTCGTACCAAAATTTGACAATTTTTTTCTCAGATTGTGCACAGCGTGCATTCTATACACCCCGAAATTATACACATTTTTATTAGCCAACCTTCGTGTGATTTGCTTTTCAAAAATCAACACGGCTCACCTGCATAAAATGTTTGAAAAATTAACGCTCTGTGAAGTCTTTTCATTGACCAGTCCTCCGACGCGACTAATTGTACCTCCGTTACCCTAGAATGCGAATATTGGTATTCTGCAGGGTAGCATATTTCAATGAAACAGACAAATATAAAGTGATATTTGAGTATTAAGATTAATAGTGGAATAGTCTCATGATGTTTTGTTTATCACTGTGTATGCGATACATTTTACCGGCGCATGCGCAGTGTTAAAACTGTAGTACCTTAACGACGGCATCCACGTTTCGATGATATCATTCATGGCGCTTTCCACAAATATTCTAGCATCTCTGCACTTCGCTGGGTCTGGTTTTGGATGAAGAGGTTTAAATGTTCGCTCCGTTGTGGAATACCACATCACCATGACAACGTCCGAGCCAATCTTTGTCAGTGTCATTCTGTGTCGCTTACTGACGGGAATGCGAGCATGGTGATATTTCAGGTTTTTCCTGAGAGTGGTTTCGTCGATCTCTTCGCGCCAATTTTCCAAACAGCGAACGACAAGTCGATAGTAAAACCCTTCTGGAAGAAAACCACCTGAGAAATGGTAATACAAAGGCAGGGTGTGGTAACTCTTCTCTTCTCCGAGAGGAAGCACTTCTAATCTGTCAAGTTGAAGTAAGGAAGGTACGATGTAAGATTTCGACACGGCAGCACGGTTCAAAGGATAAACAAGATCAAACTGCTTCAGAAGTTCAACAACTCTTTGTCGTCCCTTAGTGGTTCTCGAATCACCGCTGTCTGCACACATCGCTTCCTCGTTTGATACAGAAGTGATTTCTTGAACAGACTGGCGAGCATCATACGCAAGATTGTTTTCAACTGCTTTGTTTTTCTCCTTCTGTGCCGTGCATCTTTTTTGAAGATAACAAATTTGTGAGATGCCCGTAAGACTGCCTTCGATCATGTCGGATTTTGCGCTTTTGATTCGTTTTCGTTCATCCAAAATAAAATCCAACAGTTCATCATGCAAGATGCCGTATCTTCTAAGGTTTATAAGGAAACGCTCCACCTTCTTCTTTGGATGTTTAATCGGAAAATCGCCCAGCTTCATCAATATCACTCTACTTAGAATGCCAGTCAGCCATTTCGCTTCCAAAACGAGCAAATCTTCAAAGAAATAGACGATGCCGATTGCATGGAAATATTTCAAGATTTCTGATGTTTCTTTTTCAGTAATTCCAAGTTTTGTTGCGTAGTGGTTGAAGAAGGAAATGCTAACGACGTGTTTGTTTAGATCTTTCAGCGCCTTCAGGACAAGTTCTAACCGTAACCATTTCACGGGAACATCTGTTGTGAATATTGGTGCATCGGCGATCACTTTTAAACATTCTCTCAATCGCTGGATTTCAGGATCCTCTTCATCTGTTCCACTTTTGCTGTTGTCAATAATGAAGGTTTCCTGGAATACATGGGCGTCGAAGGC
>LD418559.1:6511-16523 GCA_001465055.1 Ptychodera flava
GATACCAACAACCACTGCATCCAAATGTTCGTTCAATGATAACATCACAATAAATTGTACCAGATTGTGTTTTGTTGATTGATATTGGTCACAGCAGAGATTGATGTGGAATATTGAATCAGTTTAATGAAGGTCATAAATGGATGAGCAATATTTCAGTATTTTTTCATATCTGCCAACAACGCAATCAAACTACACAGTATATAATGCAGCAAGTTAATAAAATATTGCACTTTCTTATATCATTATAGTATTGAGGTTTTTATCCTTAGACAGACAGACAGAACATATAAAGATGATTATTAAACTAGGTTTCAGAATTAGTTTTTATTTGTTCTCCGTTTAGTTTTCTATTACATCATAAGTAAAATCATGATCAACCTTAACAGACATCTTTGCGTTTATTGCATCTAGTAAGTTAAAGCAAATGTCTGATAAAAATACTCGTCTTTTGTACTCTAATTGTTCCATTGTTGATACAAGTACCTTGACAATGTCAAGAGATGTGATTATAGTCTGTAGAATGCGTTCTTTCTTCATTTTGAAAATTTCAATGTACCCATTGTATTTTTAAGTCAATGACTGTTTTTCAAGAAATAAACCAGGTGTGAATTGAAAATGTTCCTGTATTTTGATGCTGGTATTTGTGTTGTGTGCAAAGTTGTCTGTAAATTGACACTTTGGTTTCTCTGACAATGCCAGTTATGTCTATTAGTTTTCCCACCAGAATTAAAAAAGGGCTGTACATAGTGTCTATGGTTCAAGAAAATTTTACACGTGTTAGTGTCATGTATGGGTCTTTGCTCGGGTGCATGTAAAAGCTGAAAGCTGTGCAGGTTATTCTATCATGTCATGTGTAAAACGTGCTGCGTTTGAAACTGATAAAATATGAAAACAGAAGAAAATGATATCACTGCTAGAGAATTTGATGAATAATTAAGAAATTTTGTGGAAAGCTGAAAAAAAAGGGTTGACATCAAAAGTTCAATGTCTGATAAAAACTTAATCCTTTTAGTTCAGAGGGGGAAGGGGGGTTCCCAAAAAAATTTCTACCTGACCAATCGATCTAAGGTAAAACTTCCTGGGGAATGAATATTTTGAAAAAAAATAGCAGAAGTATACACTTTCATGATGAAGCAAGCAGACAGAGTTCTTTTACACTTGCTTTTTATTTTGTCGTTAATACTGCTGTATTTACGTTGGATGAAACACAAAATTAAAGGGGATTCCCAGAGTTCACTGTGTACTTCTAAGTCATATTTATTTCACCCCCTAAATTGACTGATCCTTTGCTTTCCTTTGTAGAAAGACCCTGGCAATTAAGTTCAATATAAGTCAATTAAGTTTTGGGGGAATTAGAGATTTGTTTTTTTTTCTACATTGAACTTTTGATGTCACCCCTAATATGACCAACAGTACCGATTGGTGGTCAAACAAAAAAGCCAATACCACAGCACACTGATGAAGTTGAAATCAAAAATAACATCTTCACAGCATTTGAAGGAAGCATTTAATATTTCTCTCTCCTGTTTGGAAAGATTTTATGCATTCATGAAGAACACAGTGACCAGTCTCCATTTTGAAAAAATGTAATTTTCTTAGGGGATGCATCTTTTGTTCTTACCGGTAAAAAATTGAACCCTCAAAGATTACATTGGCTTGTAAAGTTGTTCTGTATGGCCAAGAGTTCTTCAGTCGTGCTAGATTTAGAACACATTTGACTCATAGGATAGTGATAGTGATGTTATAGTAATAACATGTACAACTATTTTGCTCAACAGGATTCAAATTTTATCATAAAGTTCAATGTACTGTAAGAGAGTGAAAAAATTATCACTAAAACCCCTATGCTCCTTTGAAAACTTTTGTCTCTGAATATTGATTGGTACAATATTCCTCAACAGATTAACTTACTGAAAAATAAATTGTTATAAAAGAAGAACTTTTAGAGTTGAAATTTGAAATTGCCTTTACCTCAAAACTATGAAGTTTATAGCTGACATTTTGACAGCATGGTTAAAATATTGGCACATATGAAAAACACTGAGTGGAAATTGGCCTTGAGGTGCCTAGTTGATGAATAAATACAAAACATCTCCCTTACTATAATATTGATTAGGCCTACTTACTGACCTGGGCCAAGCTTTCTTCAGTCTTGCCAAAACACTGGAAATTTTTACATAAAAGTAAAATATTCCACGATTGATACCAGTAGCGTCCCTGAAATTTTCTTGTTCAAAGCAACATCTTTTCATTGACAGACAAAATGCTGCATATTTATTGACACCTGTAACCTGCATAGTAATTTATGTAACATTTGTTTTGCATAATTATTGCTCCATGATTGTAGAGAAAGGCAAACAACAAACAGGGCATAAAACAGCCTCATGAAAGTCAGATTTATTTTTGATTTTTAAATCCCATGGGAGACTAAAATATCAATTACAGCAGCCATTTATTTTCTTAATTCTTGCAACACTGCATGTTAAAGCCTGCTTGCCAAACGCTAGACAAGTTTACCCATCAACCCTTTCACCCCCATGATTTGGCCCAAACCATTGTTATTCATAGTAATTATAGCTCTATTCATATTCTGCATACATTTTATTATTTTTAAAGGAATTTATGTCGTCTTCATTCTAAACTGCAAATTATGTATAGTTTGTGTGCGGTGTTCCAGTATGTGTGTCAATTAGGTAGAAATTAGCAGCCATGATGTCAAAATTCTGTTTCAAGACACACAACATCACCTGTAGTGAGCATACCGGACTTCCACACAGTGTAACAAACAAGACTTCTCACTGAATGTTCTTTATGTACTGGAAAAATAACCTATTTGTAGTAAAATTATCAACAGCCACAAACACTATCTGCTATCACGTGCAATAATGCAGTACCTTGGTCAAAGTTCTGTATTTTGTAAATATTGAGACTAGATGAACAGAACCAAACCACGCAGAACCAATCAAAAACAACGCCGAGCGATCCAAACAGTTGTGGAAACAACCTGAAATGAGTCAAATTAGGGTCAAAAAGCTGCCCATCTGCTGTAAGATGACTGAAAATTGGCCAAGAAATTTATCCGTACTTTTGTATCAAGCGAAGATACACCCAGATACAGGGGCCCATTGCTATACTGTTATACACTTGCTCCTGTATTAAAGCAATTGAAAAGTTTTAACACTTTGTCGTACAACAGATGATAAAATTGATGTAACTGGAAAGCGAACCAACATGTAAAAAGAAGTCCATCCTGAAGGGAATGGTTTCACTGTCAAAAGTCAACATATTAACACAAAGATGACGGCACAGACAGCGCTCACCGATATGATGTGACGGGGGTTATGATGGTATTGTCAGTCACTTGGTATTGTGTCAGGGCTGGCAAGGCTGATATTCCAATGTGGAAAGGGTAGAAGTAAGATGGAGGCAGTGAGTACTAAATTAAAATGTTAGTTTATTGCACTATACACTATCCTAGAGTACATAGGCTGATGATCAGCTGGTAATGACCTCAGACTGCACAGTGTACACGTGGGCCAAGAGAGATATACATGCCCTCATGAATAGGAATGACAGCTGATGAATGATTATCACATGACACTACGTCACATTCCTCCCTCCTTATTTTGATGGAGACAGGGAGTCTACATCACTAGTACGGCAAAATAATTCAGAAAATCAGCAAAAATCAAAATGAAATAATACAATGCTAATACTACTGAATCTAAAAGAAAGTATAAAACATGATTTTTTCTTGCGTCTGCAGAGCAAAAATCATGCTCTGGCTTGCAGGAATGAAATATTAAGACATGAAAATTATTTAACGATATAAAATGTATATTTACAGATATCTTCTTTTTCGATACATTTCTCATATGACTTAAGTAACAATGAGCAAAAAATTTCTCTGTGATTACATGAAGTAATATACAGACAACTTCAGTTTGAAGGTAAAGTCACAAAAAGAAAGTCAATACATACCTCTACTGGAAAGTACAAACGAACTCTGGTTGAAGCAAGACAAGATTAAACACTCAGTGAAACATTCTACAGTCAGCACAAAACAACATCAAATTCAAAAATACAACTACATGTATATCATTACACATTATATTAATAGCCCAAATAAAGTGATCTGATTGCTGATTGAATGAGATATGAAAATAACTGTCATAGTGTTATATTTGCCATTAGCACAGTTATTAAAACACACCTCGAGCTCTCATCTAGAAAAAACATCTTTATTCAAAGTTTCAAGCCAGAATTTCAATATAATGATATGACACAATGGCAATAAACCACCCCTGAAACATACCACTTGATTTTGACCAGTTCACTTTGTATATTAGCTCTACATGACAGGGCTGGTAGCACACAGTCTTGCCATGCAGAGCTTTTTGTATATGCACTTGCTATTGCTTGTGTACATATGTCATGAAATGGTTAAAATCTTGTGGTATACCATCACTAGGTGTGGCTTATCGCTTGACTATATCATTGCCATTATGCGTGACTGAACATACACTGCTGCCTAAAGTTTAGATCTAATAACAAAGTTTTGGAGTGAAATCTTAATTGGCAGTGCCTGATAGGAATCGCAGTTTTCTCTCTGTTGGAATGTTTATTTAACATAGGAAAACATTAGAAAAGGAAAATTTTGTCGAGAGGTCACTACAAGACAATAACTAATTACTACAGTGTAGGTGATTTTGCTGAACATTAACAACTTTCTAAATGTCTGATTATATTAGGTAGTTCTTCTTCAAGGTAAGCCTTCAAATTACTTTTAGTTCTGATGTGTAAAAAATAACATTTAACACTATTTTCAAGAAAACATAAAGATGTCATGGCACACACAAGTTTTTCTACAATATTTATAGCTGTGTGCAACAGGTACATGTACATTATATTGTATAATTACAAATATAGCCAAACTACAGAAAAGAAATAGTCAGACTTAATATCCCAAGACATAGAAATGTTCCTAGCTCAAAGTATTAACCTTCAATCTCTAAAGATGTCATAAAATGATGTGTACAAATTAAATTCTATTTGCACATGTCATGTAGATCAATAAAACATGTGGACGAACTGTAACCCTTAATGAGTCATTTCGCAAACAGTTAATTTGCTTCTGTAGTGGATGTGAAATACATTGATAATATCATCAATTTTGACTCTGAATTTACCAGAGGTTTTACACATACATTAGAAGGATCACATAAAATGCAAGTGAATAGTAATACAAAGTGGTATGAATGCTACATTTTAACCTTAATCATGTGACCTGGTTGACAATGTCAAATAATTGTTAATTAAAGTCTCTCCCAAAATTTGAGAGTTCTGTAACATATACTGGTAGATTGAAAGACAAGAGGCAACTGAATGGGAGATATCAAATCTACATGTCTGTGTCATACTTTTGTGGCAAAAATTATTCACAATGATCAGTGATCATTGTGAATAAAGGACATATACCGGTACATCGGCAATATATTCAATATGTTGACACCATGGGGCAGTGGTTGGCCTACCAGTCTCACTATCAGAGGATGGTACGTGAGTTAGAGATTCTAGCAAGGTAGTGTGTCCTTGAGCATTAAGCACTTTACTCCTCATTGCTCCATTGAGCAGCGGGTACATCATCCTGTACCACTTATAAATAGAATGGAACGTTCCGATCATACATATATAAGAGTGTTGAGCTACTATTACTTTCACTTCATCTGTCTGATGATTGCGGGATGCATGAAACTAATAAGTAACAGATATCATTACTTTGTACTTGAAGTAATTTTGTGTTATTATATATATATATATATATATATATATATATATATATATATATATATATATACCAATATATACCAATATAGATACCGATATATATATATATATATATATATATATATATATATATGAAGATCAAAACTAAGACTAAAGGAAAATGCCAAGTGACCAGGTATTTTTAAATGGCCATTTACCCTGCTCTACATCTACATTTGTCTATGATTATTGGACGTACTTCTTGTGGAAGATGGGAAAATTTCATCTGCAGCTTAGAAAAGAATTACACTGATTCACCACGTGATGTGTAAATACTCTGTTCTCGAGAACATCTCTCTCCTCCCCACCCTACAATACACAACCTATACCTTACCAAATGAATGTAATTTCCAATATTCCTACAGATACTACTAGTATATCTACATAATATAGACAAACACAGAAAGTATATAAAATACACTTAATATATGCACTCAGACTCCATTGCAGTGATGACAGATATGTCAGCACATAGTATGTAGCCATTAATCTTAGAAGACGTCATAAAAATACTAGTCACTAACTTTATCTGCATATGGATAACGATTTTGATTTTTACATTCCTGCATGTTCTAAAATCGGACTTTATGAGCCGTTTCATGCAAATTATATCTTTTTCCACTCTTTAGATTCATTTTGCAGTATTTAAGGTATAATCTGTAGGTAACAGTGTGGTTTTCAATTGTGATAGTGACACTTATTATTATATGGTGGCGAATAAATGTATGGGCCTACACTTACACCGGTTTAAGTGACTCCCTTTCAGATTGCCAATAGCTGCCAGACTGGACACCAGTTCTGGTTGTACTCTGCAACTCAACTGCCACAGTGACAGTGATTTTCTTTTGACTTTTCGACTTGGCATAAGAATACTACAAGGTATACCGACATATTTGCTGACATCAGTGATTTGACTGCACCAAATTGTTGGACATGTTGTCTTACACAATCTATTACTTCACTGACAATACAACAGCAGTGGCCTGTTGTCGCTCAACCTGTTCACCTTGCCAAGAACAGTACACCATTCAACATTGTCTCTGCATGCCAACAATGGCACATGCAGTGTACCTAACAGACTATCAGACTATTATTGGCATTTATCAACAACCCCTGACTCACTGTGAATTAGACAGACCATGGAGTCGATGTACAACATATACCTAAAAGACTTTTTTTCATACTGCGATTTTAAGCCCATTTTTGTAAGAAAAGGGACATGTGTATGGAGAAAAAAGCAGAAGACATATTTGTCAGTGGTTTGTTGAGTGATAATCACATATGTATCTCTTGAAAAATTTTGTTGTTATAAGGTATAACAGTAGTGTAGGAATAATGAAGTTAGAATAAGTGTAGCAAAGCTAAGTTGACAGTAATTACGATAACAAAATTATACACTAAGCTAAGGAAATAAAGGTTGAAAGAAGTAATTGAAGCTGTAAAGATGGGTATAAACAGAATTACTGCTAAAAGGTTGGTAGAAGGCCACCATAGGAATTGGTCAATACCATGGTGGTGGAAGCCAATCTTGCCTGCCACCCTTATTACAAAAAGGTCTATAAATAAGTCAATTTAAGGGGGCGCTGCACCTAACAACATATTTTGCTCCAAAATCATTTTTTGCGAAATTCATTCAATTTTAATTTAATTTGTTGACCCAAGATTAAAATAGTGGTAGTTTTCACCTTTGAGCTTGTAAAGAAGTGATAAGTTATGTGATAAAGAAGTTAAATGTATGCAAATTAGTTAACGTTAATTACCCAATTTCCTAGCTTTTCTCCCAATTTCAATGTTTCCAAAGAATTTAATCCATTCAGGCTGGATCAAATTTTTGTGAAATTTTCACATTATGTTCTTTAAATGCTATAAAACAGTAATTTTTTCCCTACATATTCTATTCTTTCAAGTGAAATATTACATTTCAGAAAATAGTGTCATTTTTGACTTAAATTATTTTGCATCTTTAATACCAAATTTGATTTTTCTTACCCCAAATGTACATCCCCTTCATCCTTCGAGTAAACTATTGCTACCATACTAAACTTTAGATTCTCTGCTCTTTGAAAATATATAGTATGAAAGAGTTTCCTTGTCATCTAAGATGAGGGTGTTTCCTTTTCATTTACAATGAGAAGTATTCCTTTGAAAAAAACTGTGTTGGCGACATGCTGCTTCACCTTAATTCACAGGATGTTGCAAAATGTTTTTGTATCCTATTATAACACTGACAGATTATCACCTGTACCATTTTCCATAAAATTTGATGCAGTGCTTCTAGACATTCAATCTAACACCACAAATTCATTATGTATGCAAATTAGAAATCAATTTCAACGACACTGCTAAATAGCATTCTATTACAGCACTGTGAGATCAACATCTGTAGCAAGTTCATGAAATTTGATATTATATTAATGAGCATATCAAACTAAAAAGAAAGTTCATTAAATATGCAAATTAAAAATTAACAAATATGACACTGAGCAACGTCTTTATTCACTGTTAAAGCAACATCTGTACTAAGTTTCATGAAATTTGGTGAAGTATTTCTTGACATATCAGCCTAATTACGAAAACTCATTATATACGAAAATCAACAATTAATTGACATGACACTGCCACATGTCTTTGCATGCTGTTACAACACTTTGAGATCAACATCTTTACTAAGTTTCATCAAATTTGCTGCAGCATTTCTTGACATATCACACTATATATGAAAATTAATCAAATACACAAATGAACAAACATTTAACATCATACTGCTAAATATCTTTGTCCACTATTATAAGAGATAAAGATCTGTACCAAGATTCATCAAATTTGCTGCAGTAGTTCTAGACATATCAGCCTAATTTCAAACATTCATCAAATATGCAAAAAGCAATAATTGATATGATCCTACTAAATGTCTTTGTACACTGATAGTTTTAATGACTCAGTTTGCAATATTACGATATCTTTCTTGGTGTGAATGCCTTTGCCAAGATGATCAAGTAGGGCAGCAAAGTCATGGTCATCTTTTAGTCTAATACATTGTGTAATTTTATGAACTTTACATAAATCTTGCTATAGATTTGTTGCTAATGGACAATAACTGTGTTTCAGATCATTTGAGAGCAATCCATCCATGACAGGTTTAAATTGTAATATACTTCTATTTAAAGGAGAAAAAATTCTCAAATAATTATTTGTTCCCTGTAATTTCCTGTGAGAACACAGGGACTGACGCTTGCTCGTGCTAGCTTGATAACTAACCTAAAACTTGTAACTTTATTGTCTAAGAGTAAAGACTGCAACATGTGACATCATGGATACTTAATCTCTGGAATGTAAAAGTCTGTATATTGACTCAAGGATGTTTTAATACTTGATTGAAGTGAGCAGATGTGAGATAATGTTGAGACAAAATATCAATAAAAATCTTCAGGAAATCTTTTGTTGTCTCAAGCTGTTTGTGCGTGTATAAATAGGTCAAGTAGTTAGTCATGTGACTAAGTCATATGACAAATGCCTAGGGTCATCTCAAATGTGAGAATCTAAAATATGAAATATGTTTTATTTTTTATCGCTTTTGTTGCCCAAAAAAGTGTGGAAATTTCTGATACTTCCATTCCGTTCATCCTCCATGTTTCTAGCATTCATCTTACACATATTTCCGTTCTAAAACTCTTGAAACACTCCAAAATGCAGGATTGGCGTACCTTCCAAAAATACATATATGGAAGGCCCCTAAAAATCAATAAGTTAAAAAATAGTGACAACATCACTGTTCGCTCCCATATATTTATCAAAACAAGTCAACAATTGTATGAAACATGGACATACATATACAGACAGACTGACATACACAGACTGGCACAGAGTGATGACATTGACCCCAAGTGTGCCTTGGCCCATGGAGAGTAGCAAAGATATAACAAACAGCTGAAAGTAATGATAAAATAGTCAAGTATAGGCCTATACAGGCACTGAGAGTGAATATGTTACAGCAATTTGATTAGTCTCTTTCCCTTTTCTACTTCTGTGATAATCTTTAAGACAATCAATCTGCAAGGCAGTTTATGTATTGACAGATATGTTATCTTTTACAAGCACACAGCAAACTGTTCTTGATTTTTTCATTTACAATATTTGACATAGACTGAAATACATAACATGCAACCAATGTTTACACTTTGCC